>JAAXYW010001213.1:0-23766 GCA_036851895.1 Orthonychiurus folsomi
TGAATATGCAGTTTCTGTTTTTTTTTATTCTCAACAAAGCTAGCTCCTGGCTCCGTGGCTCCTGAGAATGCCCTTCCATGCCTTTTCAAAATGCTAAAGCATACGGGCAAGTTCTAACTATTGCCGTGTAATGTTCATCCCTTTGCAGGCGTAACAAAAGTGGAACTCAAAAAAGTTCATAATCCTTACTGTTAATTAGACTCATAATTCATTCTGCAAAACTTGATACCCGGGTTCAAGATCAACTGTTCAGCTGTTGCTACATTCACTGCAGCAGCAGCTGGTAGTGCAAATCAATAGTTTATGCATGTGACGTCCTATTCGCCATCACATGCTTTCTCCATGCAACACCACGTCATCCACGCTCAAATTGAAATGGAACGAAGATCTTCTCCGCAGCTTCAAGGCTTACTTCAATATGTGCCATTTCGGACAGGTATTCGTGGAAAACAACATACGTGACTCATTTTACCTTCCTTCCCTCCAAGAAATATAATATATTGATTAGGAATTAAATTAAATTGAAAGGAATTATTCGTCTACCAACTGGGTTGTATCTAACATTGACAGTAGATTACTTTCCTTCAGAGTGAAAGGACCTTGTACACTGCTTTTTCATAAAAAGGTTAGATTGAATGATGAGTGGGGCAGTGCTTGTTAATTGAGTTTGGTTATGCTACAAATTTGATTTCTGAACACGACAGATGTTGATGTTACTGAGTAGTATAGGGTAGTAATACCCGCAAAGTGGAAAACCGTGTTTTGTAATACTGGTTGCAAAATCTATCGTTTCCAGATGCTAAAATCAGGATTTCAAACTTGCACAACATATAAACCATTGTTGTTCGTATACATAAGTGTCCAGTACAATTATAGTGCAGGTTAAACATACGGTGATTATCGGTGTGTACTTAGCCTAGATCAAGACAAATTTAAGTCAATTAATTGTACTCAAAATCGAATACGAAACAACGTAGCCGCCACTCCAATCCATTTGGAGTCACGCTAGCACAATAGGAACGAGTGGCACAAAAAATACATTGCCAGTATTTAGTAATGTAAAAAGCGAATTCTAACACGGTTACACCATTTGAAGTTTATTTCTTAAATAATGAGAATAAAAAACGTCCTGCTAAAGATCTTGAATTGAATCTGTTTACTTGGGCTTGATTTGTGGATCTGAATATATGCGACCAGCCGAGCCTAAGAAGGTATAAATATAACAATTGAACCGCGAAAATACAGCACTGCGTCAATAAGGCAGAGGAACTTTATGGCAAAATAGATGAAGGTCTCTAAAAGTAACTTGATTATGCGAACCAACCAGTACATAAAACGAAAGCATGAGGATGAAAGGATCGAGGAATCGAGCCTTGTCACACAAAAAGAACATAAAATAACGCTTAATCCATCCAAGTACTACTAAACTCAGCAGCGGAACCTATAATTCTCACAGTAGTGGTAGTAGGTGCGGTTCTTGCGTGGTATAACCGAACGGCAAACCCACACAAGGATAATTATTATTCGACAGCAGGTAGTAAATTCCGCCTGAAGAAGAGAAGGAGAAAACAGCATATGGGGAATGTGGAATTAGCGACTACTGCAAGTGCAAACTCACATGCGTGTTTAATGCCCGGAAGTAAAGAGAGGGATGATGAAATGATACATTCATTTTTCAAATGCCAAGTCTGTTTTTTTTTCAACTCCAATGCACTTTCCTGAATGAATGGGTATTACGTAATGCGTCCGTTGTGCCGGAAAAGTTACAGACAAGATAAGGGGATGAGGCACACGAGGTTTTGCCGGGCTGCAAAACACGCGATTGTCTTCAGTTATACAACAATTATGAAATATATGATTTCTCGGACAGGGACAGGATTGGAAATCAAGTGTAATAAATAAAATTATGAAGAAATACTGATTTTGCATTTGTACTTTACCTTTGACGCATCCATCATTTTTAACCATTTCTTGAATTCGTTGAAACGTGCAGGAGTAGTGTTATCTTTGATGTCCTTTTGGTAATAGAATCTCATGACATGGACAGGACTGACTAAGCAGTGGAAATCATTTTATAGCAGTAATCAAGTTCATATAAATATAAAACACACTTGTGACCAACTTGTCCGGCAAGATTATTTGAGCAAATTCTCAGTATTAGAAAATATCACTGAATGAGAGCTATAATGAGGTTCACCACAATAAATTTAAACCCGGATTAAATAAAGCCTTTGCTGTCTCCTAAATGAGCCGACCGGCGGAGGGAACTTAAAGACTGATTATTTTGGTTTTCTTGGTTGTATTTTGATTTGGGCAGCGGCGGTAGCTTTTAACTCAAATCAACCTCAGATCAAATACTTAGTATCTGTGACCTGACCAATAGATCTGATTTGAAAAGAATGCAGTAAAATTCCAAATTTAGGATCGTGATATGACCACTACACAAATGAAGGAGCAAGCGGCGACTGACTGGAAGGGTTTATCTTGGCTTCACTTTTCCGGAGAGTCGGTTCTTCTCCTCGTGGCACTTTGTAGGCTCAGCGTCGAAGCGATGACGAAATCCTCAACTCAGATATGGAATCAGCTATAGAGCCAGCCACGCGACCCGAGTCTTCCCAGCCTTGACTTAATATAGCTCCAGCCAACAACTTGGTGCAGAAAATGTAGTTTTTTTTGCTCGGTTGGCGCTTGCGAATCGGGGAAATGTATCCAAACCAAACCCTAGTCCCATGCACTTGCAACGCTATGTACCCGCTGATATTGTAGATTTCTCAAGGGAGGCTTTCAAACTGGCTTAACTCGGTACAGACGACAGCCATCCGAGCATCCGAAGCAGGGCCGTCCCTTGGGGTCACTATTATGTGGTTTTGAAAATAACTTCCCTTTTAATTGAACATCGGTGGGTTGAATTTTAATTTGTAGCGCAAGCACATGCGCTATGTTTTATCTACGTTTACGTTAGTGTTGCTTAGAGTTTAACTAATCAGGGGTTTAAAAACTGATATTTAAAAAAAATCAAATTTCACTTACTGTGAAATCCGACCGGTTCATAATTGTCCCTATACTCCAAATCTAGCGGATTGTAACTATTGCCACATTGCCCACCGAGCCAAGAAGGCGAGGGTGGGGGAGCGCTCATGAAATAGAAGAAAATCCAATTCGAAGTGCTGACCTAAAATGGTGATGGGGATTATGCTGGAAAGTAGCAAAGAAAAGCTTTTTGAGATCCAGCATCTCGCAGAACTATCTTGTCGAGTTTGCATTGCAGTATATGGCTATATATTTTCGCGTAATTTGTTAAACTGATTGTTTCATTACATCGTCTAATTGAGCTCCCGAATTGGCAAATGATATGAGAAATGTGTCATAAATAAGGACTAGCAAACTTTGAAAATGAAAATTGACAAATCCAAGCTTTCAGTGTATGCAACAATTGCATAAACTGGTAGCTTAATTATTATAAGTTTGCTTCAGTTTGTGCGCCTCATGTAAGATGGAGAGAAATTGAAATAAATCCCCTCTCAATTTCTGGTGATTCTCAGAGTCAACGCCAGAACACTCAGTTGTATCTCACGTATTTTATCTTTTGTCAGTCTAGATTCCTTATCAAATTAGTATGGCTGTTAGAAAGAATAAAATAGCTTAACACAGGTTATGGCCGTGTATGAATGCTAGCAACGCAAATTAAATCATGAAATCTGTCCATTATTTGCAAGCACAGAGCTTTATGAACTCATGCGTCACTAGATTTTAAGTATAAATGAAACCTTGTGTTGAGTTAGCGAGCAACATATGGCGACCTCCTAGAAAATGAATTTCTAAATCATAAAATCTCATATGTAATTCATTGGCTGCATTTCCTGCAAGGCGATTCCTCAAACCCCATTTACACAAATTTTCCAATTTATTCGAGCGGATTGCAATCCGATTTTGATCATTTCGGCCATTGGTAAGAACTGAAATTAAAGTGCAGGTGTGTCCAACAGAAAGCAAGACGTCCATTAATTAAAAGAGTAAACTACATAAAATTACTTCCTAAAACTTCTAAAAACGAACAGCATTTCAAACATCGAAATGACTAATCAGCCTAAAAATTAATACTTGCTACTCTTAGAGCTACCCGAAGAAGATCATGTCGAAAGAAATACTAAAATCCTGGGTTGCCAGTTGCATAAGCCTCCTAAAATGCACTCCTGTCCTTTTAGTGCTTTTAAATAATACAGGGTTAATTACATGTGCTGCTAAAGTAAGTGAATAAATTAAAATCCTCCGTGCAACGAGCACTTAAAAATAGAAAAATGCAGTACATGTGAGTTCCGATTGATGAGACTAGAAAATCTCAACCTACCCATTGAGATGTGAGAAAACTTGTGCAAAGTTGGATAACGGCAAAACTTTTCCATTTTGCCAGACAGTAGAAAATGTTTAAAAGAACCAAGCAGGGCTACAAAGTTTCAATAATGCCCACCGCTTGTTTCTTATTGTCCACATTTCTTCTTGGTGTGTCCTTGGAAGACTTGAGAGAATTTGTGGGCTCATGGTCAGAAATTGATCCAAAGTCAGAGTTATTGGACGAAGACGAACGTGATTCCTGGGCACTAGAAACTCCATTGAATTCTTTGCTGGATCTTACATGCTCTGGTGATGAATTGCAAGATTCTTCGAATTGAATGCCCTCCGCCGCCTTGCTGGGTGTAATGGGCATAAGATAGCCGAAGTCAGATGAACATAGCTTTGAACCACTGGCTGGCAACGACCTTCTATCCATATCGCTTGAGGGATTTCTGCGCTTAGTTTTCATCGGAAGGGACGTTGGTGTACTTGAAGCAGCAGGAGCAGAGCTTGGATTTGGTGATGCGATGGAAGAACGACGTCCACAATGCCTGCAGCTCCTATGAAAAATGTAATATTTATAAAAATATTTAAAGATATTGAATCATGTTCTAAGTTTACTTAGTATGCCTAAGAAAATTTTCGTGCTGAGTGTTTGCCAAAGCTAGCTGTGCACGCAAAATCTGAATTTCTGTTTGTTTGGCGTTTAAAACATCCTTGAGTTGTACGATCGTTTCTTCCAGTGACCCGTACATTGCCTGCAAGTTGAAACAAACAGAAAAAAAGACGGAACTTACTAATTAGATTGAAAACTTCTAACTAAAGTGTAGGCAAAATCAATTGCAAATAACCTTGTTCTTGGTTTTTCAGTATTAACAATTAACATACCCGCGACTCTTCTGCATTTTCAGGGTACAAAGGCGGTTCGTCCAAGCAAAAGAATTCACGTACTGTGGCAGAATCTGTTAACTTGTGTCGAATTAATATGGAGTCAATGAAAGCTTGCAAACCCTTCATCCGATCTTCAAGGAAGCCATTTTCAAAATTGTCCCTGATCCATCTCTTTGGCGGAAAACTTATTTTCAAATGAGGAAATTCTTCGCGTATCTGCTTAAAATATCTTCATTAACATAAAAAACCAATGTAAACTAATATATTTGACATTTGTCATGTACCTTTGCATTTAAACGCTCAAAATCTGTATACCGCCTGAAGACTAGCCAGGTTTCATTTAACTTTTCATTCTCCACTCTCAACTTAAAAACCTGAATAAAAGTTTTAAATTGAATATTTCTTGAAGACGTTTTAAGAAGAACGGAATCAAATAATGGAATAATGGGATATTCAACTTGCAGTAAATCTGGCTCTCTCTTCCATGACTTCAAATCCAATTATAGGAATTTTAATCAGGCTATCAGAATCACTTTCAAAGACTTCAGCTCCAGTAGAATTCTCGTTTGGTGATGGTACAACGTCAAAAGAAGTGGCACTTCTCGTAGTGGAGCTGTCCGGGACTTTGTCAGTGTTAATAATTCTTCTCGAATTATTCCGACTTCCAGATGTTGAATTATTGGAAGGTGAAGACATGACTGTGTTAGTTTCTGTCGAATATGCAGCGTCGTCTACTTAATGTTCTTACTTTACCTTGTAGTAACAAAGCTGCACACTTTCAGTGCCAAACCCTTGCCTTAAACATACACAATAATCAAGCTTTCGATAAGATAAGCGACCGATGATCTATCAAAACTCCTACAATATAAAAACATTATATACGAATCCTGCCGCTAAAGCTCTCTCCTGCTCTTACTAATAATAGTAGTCCTAAAAGAGCAATAATTGTAAGTTTTGAAATACTGAGAATCAACCCCCAGAGCTCCAACCTGTCAGTCTCTGAATCTAAAACGATTCTTTTGCATATTAATAAACACCTAGACTTATTACTATCATCCCCATCTTGGAGACGCCAGCTTTACGTAATTAGCCTTGGCAGGATAGAAGTGATATTCTGACAAACGTGCCCGTCGTTTCTGACACATTAATCCAAACTAAATTTTAAAGTTCAACTTTCTTGATGAAATCCGGTGCTCTGTAAAAGTGGAAGGACACATTAAGCATTAGCACCAAATAATAAGTAAATGAATGACAATCAAAATTTTCAAAATATATTATTGATACCTTTTTTGACACCGGTGTCCAGAAGTTAAATAGGCCAGACTATCACACAAGATCTTAAAGTCCCAATCCACTATTGGAGTTGAATTGCTCGCGCCTTTGCTTTGCCTTAATTTTCACCTTGAGCTACGTTTGACGTCTACGGTTGATGACAGCAATTAAACTTATTACATCGTAAAATCGAGGGGTTGGCTCCCCTCACTTCTTGAATTTATCATGGAAAAATTTTCTTGTCTATGGCTGGGAGCGTTGTTTGCGGGTGAATAATTGATTTTGACCTGAGTTGTTCCTTCGGTTGGGTGGATTAAAAATTTTGCCTCAGGCTATGTCTCAATTAGATCAGGTGAGTGTTGTAAAAAATAAAAATCCTTGTCGTCGTTGGTCGTTGCAAATCGACTTCCACCATGACTCATGGAAAATAAGAACAGACAAAAAGAATATCAGTCACGATCAGCTATGGTTGTCCTTATCATCCGTGTGGATCCAACAATAGAAAACTGAGTGGGTGGAGTGAAGGGGGCTTTTCTGTGTAAAACGTAACTGAGTCAGAGCCAAAAAAACAAATTAAACGACAACGATGGGATTCCGAACAAAAAAATAATACGCAAAAAATGTAACACGCAAAATCTGATATAATACAAATATTTCGTGGATTCTTTCATCCATGTGATAGATTTGTATACATGTGAGGGCAAGATTTAGTTCTACACAGAATTGGCCTTCCCCCAATTTCTGCCTTTGATTGCGATGTTCGAGTTCAATGCGACTGACTCAATTGCAAAGCATTCCGCATTCTGAATGTAACTTTATTTTGTATTCTACCACAAAACATGGTGTACAGATGGTTTGTAGTTCCTAGCTTGTATAGAATTCATTTTTATACAGGAACGCCAAAAAAATTTTCATGCGACGCGACGTTAAGCTTTTATTACGCGTTTAAGAAAAGCGTCTAACAAGCCAATAAAGTTGCTTTAATTTACACTTGATAATTCACCATAATATGTTGAAAGATTGTTTGAAATTAAATCAATTTCCACAAAAATATAGCACAAAGCTGTACTGAATACTAATGAATATAAGCACATAGTATCCCTTACCAGAAACAGCTCAGGTCAAAATGTCAATGGCTATCAATCTGTTCAAAGACACCGAATGTTCAGGATTACATACGGGTTAGGAAATGGAGCTAAGCTTATGTAACAAAATTTATCATACATTGCAATCAGTCATCTCCCGCAAATTTGTCAGTCTTGCCATCGTACGTACCCTGCTTGAATTTGGCAGCTAGCCTAGCCTAGCCATACACGTCCGGTTCATACAAGTCCCAAAATAACTTTCTTCGTCCGGTAAAATTAAAAATAATCTCATTCTGTTTTTACCTTTACCACCCCTAAGATTGTATCTTAATATTAATAACACTTTTTTACTAGTCAGGTATTTCAGTTCTTACGAATCTCCGGCATGGCTCCAACAAATCACAGAAAGTTTATTAGGCGAGCCAACCCGCACACGGATTCTGAAGGTATTCTTGCAATTTATGCACCAATAGTTCGTGATACACCTGTAACCATGATGCAAGAAGCTCCGACAAAATCAGAAATGGAAGAAAGAATATTATTAGGAAGCATCCAGCACCCTTGGATCGTTTACGAAAAGAATAATGTTATCTTTGGTTTTGCTTATGCGACCACTCATAAGAGCCGCGCATGTTACAACTGGACAGCAGACTCGGGCATTTATATTCGTCCAGACGCTCAAAATCAGGGAATCGCAAAATCCTTGTACGAAGTGTTATTTGAAACGCTTACGAAACAAGGATACTTCACTGTCATAGCCGGAATATCTTTACCAAATGAAGCAAGTGTTAAATTCCATTTGTCAATGGGATTTGAATTGATTGGAACGCACGAGAAGGTAGGATTAAAATTTGGAAAATGGTGGGACAGTATCTGGTTCCGGAAGCCGCTCCGGAGTTTTGAAAACACACCTGCAAATTTACAATGTCCTACACCTTTCTCTGAAATTGATTTGTAATTAATTAAATGTTGATTGATCATTCCTAAAATGTTACGTGATTTGCGTAATTTAGTAAATTCAAATTTGAGAAATAAAAATGATGATTTTGGCATTGCGTATAGGTAAACATACGCATAGCTGGAACAGCTGCAATATTGAGATTATTTTCTTTAAAACTTTATTAATATGCAAATTTTCCACATTTAACAATAACCTAGAATTCAATTTGCGAAAATGGAACCGGGTTCTTGCTGGGAACTTCATCATACGACCTGAGATTTTTCTGAAACCATTTTGTATCCCACCATTGTCCATTTTTGAATCCGATATTTCTGTAGACTCCAAACAATTCAAATCCAGCAGATAGATGGACTTTATTGCTGCCTTCATTTGGAATAGTCATTCCGGCAATAACACAATAGTAACCTTGCCTGATTAGCGTTTCAAATAAAACCTCGTATAATGTTTTTCCTATTCCTTGTTTCTGTGCCAGCGGAGAAATGTACAAACTGCTTTCAACTGTCCAATTGTAGCCTATTCTTGAGCGGTACTGAGAGGCGTATGCATATCCAAGGATTATATTGTCTTTTTCATAAACCAACCAAGGATATTTAGAAATCCCTTTGAGTATACGATTTGTCATCTCTTCTAGAGTTGGAGGTTCCAATTCAAAACTAATGTGTGTATTCAACACAATTGGAGAATATATTTCGAGGATACCAGCAGCGTCCGTGTACGGGTTGGCTCTTCGAATAAACTTTCTGGGATTAGTTTCAGCCATGTCGGAGAATTCCTGCAAAAATATTTGATAAAAGGAATATAGTTACGGAAGCTATTAAACACATGTTGTAAAATAACCTGTGTTATACCAATAAAAATGTAAACACAAGAGTTTAGAAACTAGTTTCTCTTGCTGTCTTACTTAAACGCAATTAAAATTTGTCTCAATATGATTTTCTAGAGGAAAGGACTGATGAGGCTTAGGCAGGGATGTGAATTTTATTTGCCTCGCTCGAAAGTGCAAGTGTCCCACAGTTTTCCTTCCTATTATGCATTGCATAACTTCATCTTCAATCTCCACATGCCAATTCAAAAGAAAAGGACATGATGACTTATTGACCCCAAGACATGTGACGCGAAAGATAAGGCGTGAGAATGCGAATTGGCTATTTTTGCTCATGCTAATAAATCAACTGCAATACAGCCCGCAGGCCGTTAAATTCATAATTGGATCGTCCTCAAAATCACTGAGTAGTTTACAAGAACGAATTTCTCTAATTGCAGCCAAAGCATCTATAAACCGTCGAGAATGGGTGCCTTTAAAGTTTAAACTACTTTAATTACTCTCAGAAATTTACGTGTTCAAGAGTAATGCTCTTTCTTTGGCATCACAAGCGCATTCCACAATATGTCAATTGTAGAAGATAAGTGTGCTTTTCCGTATCTAAATTCGTCGCGTTGCTGTCCACTAATCCAATCGGCTAAATGCAATCACAAAAACGCCCAATTTTTTATCACAACATAATCCCTTCACTCAATTATTCCTGTAATGACAGCTTCAGCTGTTCTGTTAATAATTTTGTTCACAATTTCCCTTGACTGATTGCATTTTGTAGTTTGGTGTGTGCCGGAATACAACGCGAATGACGACCGACCGACCTTGTGCAAATAATATCTCTCGATCCCTCCATGGATTTGCGCATTATTGGCTTGGATTAATTTTTTTTGGCCTCACATAAAATAAATTACTTTTGACGCTTTAATTGGGTTTCCTGCAACTCCAGTTCAGTCACAAATTGTCATGCAGACAGACAGGTGTGGTCCATGCATGATTTACTCATAATCCACTCCCTCACATTTTGATTTCCCTTCGGTTTAAAAAAAACAAAAGCATTATTTAAATCCAGAATAGGATTTTCTATTCCTCTTCCCCAACTCATCAAAATTCCCATAAAGATGAGGTGAGTGTATACGTGGCGGCTCCCATCTCATCAGTGTGTTCAGTTGAGTTGATCCTTCATGGTAATGGATGCTCATTAGAGTGCAACTTCAACCTGTAACTTCATCCATTTGCAACAAAACAGCCACTATACTTCGTCCGTCGCCGCTTTGAAGTGCGTTAGTTATGGTAGAAATCCCAAAATCCTGAAAGTGTATATGTACAAAAATATCATCATCCTTTTCAGCTCCCGTCCACCACGCACCGTACGGCGACTGGGACAGCAAACTAACCAACAATCGACAATAAGGCAACTCACAGAATAACAGGACTACTTAACTTACAACACACACGACGACGTCCACAGCAGTCCGCATCCGCCAACGAACGACACATCCCTATTTTCATTCCAAGAATAACAGAAAGAAAAATAATATAATGTGGAGCTGTGTTGGTGCTTCTGTGGATCATTTCAACATTTTCCGTGCCGCTAATACATGGAAAATCATAGTTTAGTTTTGTAGTTTGTTGTGCCGGTGCTGTGCCGTGTGGGTTTGGATTACGGGTCGGTCGATGAGTTGGATTTGACGTTGGGCATTGAGCCAGTGGAAGTGCAGACAAATTTAATTACTTGAAATCCATCGACTGACTGCCTGGCTATTATAGTAAGGGCAGTCGTCAAACGAACTATAAACTACGTGGATCCCTGTGAATGTACATATGTTTGTGTGGTTTGAAATTGTTGTCGTTATCGGGCTTCGGAGATATCACGTACTCTCGGCAGACCGGATGGTGAAGGACGACGACAGACGATCTGCCATTCATTCACATTTAACAATTCCAGTGTAGTGTTAGTGTTGTTCAGCCCATAAGTTTGGACTACAATTAAAATACACATTCAGAACAAAGTCAAATATTATAATTAAAGTACTTGTGACGAATGGATTGGAATGGATAGGATGCATATACACAGGAATCACGCAGAGAAAGAAAGCAATGGTCAATTGGCCGAAAGTCTGTCTCAGTTCGGAAGGTAAGTGTGTTTATGTGTTTTTTTTCACCTTAACGGAATGCTCCCAATTGGAAACATTTTATTTGACTCCTGTCTGGGTGTCTGATACCATTTACTTAGCATTTATAAAGTAACCAATTGGGATGCGTATGTGCGAATGTGCATTAATGCATGGATTTGTTTACGCAGTGTGAAAATCGAGTTTATCATTACGGGAAGGAATGCTTCGAAGAATTTGATCCAAGAACGACGCTTTGATGAAGCCGTCAGGGTCTGTGAAATGGGTACGTTGGATACTATAATTAAATGATTTTATTAAGTGTAAATATAATAAGTAAAACCAATTTGTATTTAATGGACTATCATATGTTTTGAGGTTAGTTCTTGCGGTAGACCCGGAGGATTTGGAAACAAGTGATTTAAAGGAGAGAGCCATTGTTTACATCAATAATCCGGATCAATTTGATTTGCATGAAATGCAGAAAATGATGAGTAGACCGGGTGGTGATTCCTCTTCACCTCAAAGACTCCTTCGTAGTGCATCCGAGCGAAGGGTTCGAAAATCCGATGGTGGCGCCTTGATATCGGCGTCTTCTCTGAATGGACATGGGCCGGAATTGTCTTCAGACAATAATAATAATCCAAATCACAACAGTGGAGGAATTCCAAGCGAAAGGAAATCGGAGGGTGTAAAGCTGCGAAGGTCTCAATCGGAAATGCATCGTCCAAATGTACTGGAAAGGATTAAAGAATTCGAGAGGCAGGCCAGTGAGTATTTTGTGTACTTTTTCCTAATTTCATAAATCACATGACTAACTTTTCATTTTTTTACAGAAAATATCTCAAACGAACCCGCACCTAGCCGACCAATAGATTTAAAAGAAATTTCATCCGAGCCAGAAATTACTATAATTGAAAATCCAAGAATTGTTAGACAATTGGAGCCAAAGTCAGCGCCTGCTCCCAATCTGGTTCCAAAAGATATCAGTCAATCATTTGCTAAGCGTCCAGATGCTCTTGAAAAATTATCAACGACTTCAGAAATTCCAACGCGAGTCAACGCAGTAGCTACAATTACCACAGTTAGTACTCCTTCCAATGGGCCACGCCCAGTCAGGATTCCAAGAAGAGCTGACTTCAATCTGCCGAAAAGGGTTGAAATTGGAGAATCTACACCTGATAACGTGTCAAGTCAGTTGCCGACATACAGGGGGATTTTTAATAAAGGGAAAGCTGATACATTATCCCCAGTGTCAGAGGATGTGGTTGGTCTAAACAGCTTTAAAACCGAAGATCCCGTCCAACTTCGACAAAATGGAACACATGTGGTTAGATGGACAGAATTCGGAAAAACGGGTAATTCTTAATCTAAAAAATTGATAATTGCAATCCTTTAGATGGTTATTTCTTACTGTACCATAAAAATGTGAGCATTACACTCAAATATCAAATTTGCATTAAATATGTGCAATTTATTTGCAGTTAAATCAAACCTGCGAGGTCAGTTGGAAACGAATTTTTTCACATCGAGTCTCATTCGGAAAGCGTGTATAATTACCACAAATTCAGACGTCTGGGTTTGCTTTGGCTGGAATCATGTGCGGAAACAGGAATTTGATACACTCCTAAAGGGAATGGCTAACCAGAGTTACTTGACCTCTTCAAAGCTTCGTTTGGATGGAATTGAATTCAGTTGTTTGTCTGGGACGAATACCGTCGTGCGTGGAAGAGTGAAAAAACTCGGCGTGAATTGTACAAAGCTCAATAATATTCTTGTCATTGTAGTTTATGTGCACCCCGTGCTCCCAAGAGAAATTGCCATGTTAGTTAGGAATTTTGGTGCACTTATTGAAAAAAATCAGCCTTTATATATGTGAATGGTGGCTAAAGTTAGTGTATAGTGGACCCTATTAGTCATACATATTTACGACAGCCAGTCTTTAATTTAATAATTTCAGTCTCGTCCACGATGTAATGATAGTTCATAAAGAGGAGCTGTTCAGTGCAGTCGGTTTAACAGGCAAAAAAACATCGTTACCATTCACCAATGCAATTCTGTGATCACGTAAGGTAAGGAGTATGTAGTCAGTGAATTAGTAATTTAATTTGTAGCACTTTATGAATTTTCAATTTTCTGCATCAAATAAAGTAATCAAGGTTGAACACACTGGGTTAATTCTATGTTCTGATTAGCACTAGTATATATTATTTGACTATTTTGTGCTCTCTCTGGTAGCTATCCTTTTCCTCTCAAGAAAGGGCTTGTTGCATTTTTCTCCATCAAACAACATTTTTGATTCGTGGTGTTATGCTGAAGTTGGAAGAGGATGACAATATAAGACAGCATTATGGATACAACCTAGAATAAAAATATCTAATCAAATTAAGTTAGCAGACGTTACGGAAAGAAGTGTAGCGCATACCCCGGGCATAAGAGTTCTGTCAATTGTGAAGAATCCCCAAGCAGACATTTTCCAATCCCAAAACATGACCAAATCCGCAATTTCTGCAAGTTTGTCTTTCTCAAAATTATTTGTCATTCCTCCAATATGTCGTCTCAGTGACATNAAGAATCCCCAAGCAGACATTTTCCAATCCCAAAACATGACCAAATCCGCAATTTCTGCAAGTTTGTCTTTCTCAAAATTATTTGTCATTCCTCCAATATGTCGTCTCAGTGACATTTTTCTTTCTGCTATCTTAAATTGCGAAAATATCCCATATTAGCTTGACAGCTAACTTACTAAATTACAAAATTACACATATAGCCAAAATTACCGTACGATGTGCTGAATGCCCCAAGTTGAATAAAATGAGGACAAGCTGGGCCAACAAACAAATCAGGGTAAACCAATCAAAAGCCAAGAACAGCGGGGACAAGTCGAAAATTAATATTGCATTAATAGTTTGAACGAAGAACATAATAGTAATGATGACCAGTCCAAGTAAATATGAGCCAGCCACATCATCGTATGTCTGAAAAAGGGACGTCACCAGATCAAAATGACTCCAAAGCCCATCTCTCAATTGCTTTTTGTAATTAATCGTCATCAAATCCCCTTTATTTTGAAATAAAAGGTCCATTGCCAATCCAGCTACATTGCCAATCCAGCTGAGTAATCCTCGTCTTGTGCGTGCACGTCATCCACCCGCCATCCAAATCCAATCGTTCTTTCAAATGAATTACAAAACTCTTCAAAGATGAAGATCAAATATTTCGTAATGACAACCGCAAAGGAAAATGCGATATGAATGGAAATAGCCATGGGTAGTGTTGCAAATAAAAAGAAAGTAACGGCATATTCAAGAGTACCCATTCCAGAAAACCACGAATTGTAGCGTTTTCGTTCCTGGGAAATAGCTGCACTAAATGCCGCCGCCGCAATTGAATTCATAATCAACACCCACATTAGAATTGTTTTATCCGTTTTGTGAATGACACGGATTTCCGTTTGATCCTCTGCAGTTGGATTTCCATTTGAATTGCTAACAGCCATGAAAATCGGATGCTGTTCGATACGCTGGAGGAAAGTTGCAGTTTTTTTCGCTTGGGCGGCAAAACATATCCGGAGGTATGTACTAAAAATGACAGCCAAGTAAGTGAATACTTTTGTAATGACCTGACGAATGTAGATGTCCCCACCAAATTCTTCACTGTAATTGAAAATGTAGTCGAACCACAGCAAATGGCTAATGACAGTTAATGTACTTTGGTAAATGAAAATGGGTTCCAGCCATGAGTCGTGTCTCGGGATTCCCCAGGGAAATTTAAAAAATAACATTCCTCCGAGCCAACCAACCCAAACGGGGACTTCCAAACCTTGCAGAACCATTTTAACCAACTAACAACGAGACTTGTAGAGGTAAGCCAAAATTTATATAAAGCTTCAATTATTGATTCGTCAAGGGGTGTCACCCATTGCCGAAATGACATGCTTGCTTGCGCTGAATTAGTTAGTACCAACTGTCAACTGTGGTACAGCTCTTACTTAACAAATACTACAGCTTGCACCTCTGTGGTGTTTCTAATTCTGCTCGGTTTTTCAAATTCAACAGAAAAAAAGGCAGTGTGTAGGTTGAGAAGATGAGGTAATTAAGAGACAGAGTACAAATTCCAGGATTGGCGTATGCAAATATGCAAAGCTGGTAGGCGAGCAGATCCGCTGCTGATTGGAATGATGTATGTCAGTTTCAGATTTCCTGGAATTTAACACTCTAATTAGCATATGGTATATTAAATACTTGGAACTTCTTGCTCTGTCAACAATTCCAAGACACTATGCTTTCGATTTGCTTATGTACACTCCATTAAGCAAAGCAATCAAAACGTCTTGGCTTAATAATTGGAAATTAAATATAAGAAAGTTAAACTTTGATTAGTGTTGCACGATTAAAGTTGACAACGATACAATTTCCCGTTTGGAGGATTACAAATTTGTTCAGTCAAAAAATAAGCATTTTCAAATATCCAAACATGTGAGTAGATTGACTTCATACACGAGTGAATTCACGTCAAATAGTCACTACCTCAAAGCATGCGGCACCATTATTATTTCAACACTCACATTCCCTGCCAACGTGTCTGACTCGTTCCTATTGTCCTTGGCGCATAATTGGTATTGTGATGAATTAATTGCCAGAGCAAGAAACGTATTGGTTTGTTTGATTCCTTAGCTGTCCACGAGTGCTTACATTGTACTTGCTTACTCACCTTATTCTCAAGTCTTTTATTACCGAAATCCAATGTGCTTGCACGCCACATTGTGGCTTATCTGTACACAATGTTTGTCCACTCTACACGACATAAATTGCACTGGCGGAAATAAAATTTCAAGGATCTCAAATAGATGTACAACTTCAAACAATATAATATGAGGATATATTCCAGTACAGAATTTTATATACCTAGTACTCTGTTTGCTTCTTTTCTGTTGTAGTCTGCCATGTTTTATTGTTGTTCATGAACAATAAAAAATCCGAAGTATTTTATTGAGGAAGCTACGTTAATATTCTTGTATGCGTCCTGCATCTGAGTCAGTAAAAACATACATAGTACTTTTATTTCCTAATCGTTGATGCATCCCTCTCATAAAGTGAAGGTTATGAAGTTGGCTTTAAGCAAATTCGAAATCCGACGTGACGTAGCATATGCTCGCGGAGATAAAACTGATCGTCCCTTATATTTCGACTTCGCACTCATTACAGCACAGTAACACCCGAAATCAGAATCAGAATTTTTCGAAACACAAAAGAGACAATATCATTCTCAATATTATTGTATTATGTGAGACAATATGTGACAATATTCTGAATTTCATGTGACTTCCACGTACCATCACACAGTAAAATTAGTAGCACGCCGTAAATTCAGGTACAAACAGATGCATTAATTCTATGGTTGAGTTTTCTTATTGACACTGCTATCATGCCTGTCACTGTACTGTTGTGTGTTTTACCAAACTGGTATGGATAGTTTGCTAGCATGTACTACTCGTCTAGCGCTGCTATATCAGCGATAAATTGATGTGGTGGGATTCTCGCACCAGGATGTGCTCGTGGAGTCATTTCTAAAATACAAAATACGTAACTACCGCAAAACCAAAACTCTAGCAATCCTACCCTTGTTATGTTACTTCCATTTGA
Source organism: Orthonychiurus folsomi (assembly GCA_036851895.1). Classification (NCBI taxonomy): domain Eukaryota; kingdom Metazoa; phylum Arthropoda; class Collembola; order Poduromorpha; family Onychiuridae; genus Orthonychiurus; species Orthonychiurus folsomi. The sequence goes on from JAAXYW010001213.1 coordinate 17,115, forward strand.
GCAGCAACCAAAATGACAGATCTAACAAGCCTTTCTTATTTCTCAGGAGTAGCGCTATGGCACTATTCTGCTGGCCAGGCAGTTTATTTTATTTTTTGAAAATTGTTGGGAAATAATAACAATGGAAAGCTCAGTGCGGTGAATTTCATTTTACTCGTGCGAAAATTAATAATTCTCCATTACTTTAGGTGATTAAAAGTTCTGCAATTTACATTTTAAATCCTATTTGATTTGAGTATGAGCAATGAGCTTGGAAATGCTAATATATTCATGAGTGGTTTGGGTATTACGCTGCGGTCAATAGGTTTGGAATGTTCCAGTATATGCAACTTTATTGCTGGGCATGACACATCGTGGTCGCTGAGCATAAATGAAAAATTAGCACCTTATTCTTCTGTTCTAATGGCGCAAGTACATAAAGCTCGGAGAGAATTATTTAATTTCCAAGCCCCTGTAAGTCAAGCCGATGCGACGTAGGAACAAGTTGACTAACACTTTTTTTGAACAAATGGGAAATCCGGGATTATGAGGAAGTTCATATTATCTGGCAATAAATCGGCACTGCGCAAGTACTATGCACGTAATGTATAGTAACTCATATGAAGATATCTCCAAGCTATTGTCAAAAATGGGACGTAGAATAGCTATTAACTACATTGAATATGATTATAAGACAAAAGCTGGTTTTCCAAAACTTGAATGGCTTGGTCGTTGGGGGAGGACCTTGGCACACAAACCTGTCTGACGGCAGTTCAAATGTAAACCAAGAAGGACTTTCAATTTTCTGATTGGCTATTGAGTTGAAAAGTGGCAAATATTATTGTCATATTGCACCGAATTTATTTTCACCTGCTTATTGTTGTAGGAAGATTTGTGCGTCTTTAAAAGTTAGTAAAACTGAAAAGGAAATTGCAACACTTTTGGAGTTATTAAAACTAATCCTATTAGTTAGCACTACTTGCTTATGTTGCAAAATAATTGCCATGCAAAATTTACAGAATATCAATAATTATTTTAGGGCAATTAAGCAATTTCCAAATGTAAGCCATTGTAATATTGTTATAAAAAGAAAGACCACTTTAATATGATTAGTGTAAATACATTCCTTGAGAACTGCTTGCCGGCAAGCTGTATTTATTCAGTCATCTTGACGTTCCTCACAATACACAATAGGTTTAGTTCCAAATAATATTACACTTCCTCTTCGGAGGAAGTGTAATTCTTATTCTTCACATTCTTAACCTCGCCTAGGAATAATTGCTTAACTATATGGTACATGTAATCAATTTCTTGATCAGTAATAATTAAAGAAAGGAGTAGGTGTTTGCGAAAAGACAATTAACTAAGACGGTGCCCGAAATATGGGTAGGGTTCAGAATTATGAGAATAGGAATCAATCAATGAAAGGAAATGTCAGCTGTTGGTGCCATGAAGTTGTTGATTTTGGGGCGACGACTAGTGCTAAGATTTGAGGGGAGGATCTTATGACTGCTTCTCCAGGAATACAAAATGTAGAAACATGACAGCCACATAATGCACAGTGAAATTCCGACGACGAAGCCCAACATTCCGATGATTCCGATGATTCCCTGCGTGGCCTCAGAAATTGCTTCCCACTCCATTTTTTAGCTGCAAAAATATTTATGGTTAAATTGACAGTTCTAAACAAATACATTGCCCCACACATGTTATGAGAATTGACCGCCAACTTTCTTCTCTATAAGCATTTGCTGACAATTTAAATATTTACACGGCGTAATGCGTGGGAACGGAACAACCAAAAACTACAGTATTCAGAAACGGGTATAAGGAATCCAATTAACTCATACCTACTAATTTCGCGTATAAACGTACATTAACGCATAAGCCCATCTGACGTGTTATCAGGAAATCCCTGACGTTGACGGCCTCGTATAAAACTCTGCCTAACCTAAAAAATATTTCCCATTCAATTGATGACGCCCTGTAACTGATTCCACTTTGATCAAGTAATAACCCTTAGGGGATTTGATCACATTTTTATTTTTCTAAAAATCCTATAATAATGAATATCTGTGAAACATTTATAAAAAGAAATAAAGAAACTGTCAATCAATCAATCAATCACTTTATTCTCACGTTTCCTAACCCTTAAATCAGCTGTTTTCCAATCCCTCATTATAAAATTTTATAACACGAAACACGTGTGAATAAATTGCGGATAGTTAGTTTGTTTGTTCTGCATTTTCTGTAAAATATTTTGATTTCTTACCTTAATTTTATGACCCCTTTCAAAAATACGGTAATCCAGAAACACAAAAATGTCACTTCTGCACCGCTTTATCACAGCTCAAAAATGTTTGAGAAATCCTTTGCTCTGAATTGTGAGTAAATGTTGAATCTTGGCCGTGTATCTTATTTGATGTAGTTTATTAAATCTCTCCACCTGAATACAGTCAGAAAACTCGTCGAACTATGAAGTGGAACGGAGGTAGAAGTAGGCGCTACAATCTTCATCCACGAACGACGTCAGAGTCACAAACCACAAAAACAGAGTTTCGCGATATCCTCTTCTGTGAACAATGAAGGGGACAAAAATCCTTTCTTCCCTCAAAGTATTGTTGCTTTATAAACTTGGGGTGCAAAAAATTATTACCCCCAAGCAAAACACCACCTTCTTCTTACGTGCATACAAGGATTCCGTGTATCCGTGTTCTGTGTACTAACTATCAAGTTAAGACGAGCTACCTACGTATCTCATTTCATTCTTAAGACGTTATTAAAGATCCCACCAGAAAAGGGGTTTCCCACTCTTACTTTCGGGGACTACGTACATTAGCATTTGCACACAGATCCTTTGACCTTGTTTGAACGACGGGGCTCCCAGGTGCTTGGAAATGCAATCCAATTCCCTTTTACTTTGTACTCCGACAGACCATTGTTAAACCTAGGAGTAGCGCGCAGCGTAACATGGGAAATGCTAGAATTCTCAAGCATTAGGAAATGGCTATAAGCACTTGTTTTTGTTGACAAGTTTAGTCGGGCTTGTCTGACTTCAAGGATTTACCCAAAATGTGCATTTATGACGAGGATTCAAGAAATCATTTGTGTTCGGGGGAAGTGAATGAGAACTTAAGAAATGAACATGGTATTGCCCCTTGCAAGATATTTTGAACTTCTGTACATTATATATTAGAGTTGTGTGTATGTTACGTTATGGGACTGGGAAATTTGTGATGTGTGATGTGATGACTCAATGATTCCCGGAAAAGCGTCTTTAATTTTTGAATAATTGAATGTTAATGCTGGTGCAAACTGGTTCGAATTTTTAATAATTTGCAAAAGAAATTAGTACACATTTGCCTCGTCTTTGCATTAATAATTCACAAAACTAAATCCGTTCCTCTTAAGTTATATATTGTTTAAGGAGTGGGCCAACCAAGGGCACTCCAAAATTAACTGCTATTTTCCATAGTGGTTTGACATAAAATTCTTTATTTTGAAAGGGTCAGTCTGTGCGCCAAATCTTGGTTTGGGCAAATTTGATCAAGTAGATCAGACGAAACGATTAGATTGTACATTGTACTTGAGCTCATATGTATGAGGAGATAAGACACGAGAACACGTTTCCCTTAACTTAATGGGACACGCCAAATACAATTGCATACTAAACTGTGTGTTTGTGTGTCATTGCCATTACCACTGCTGCGAATTTATTTTGTGGTGTGGGAGGTGAAACTAAAATCGTTGCAACTCAACCATGAGACCATGACATAATTCATTTCTGTGGCATTTTGACCAAGATTCAGGTCAAATCTTCTTTCCCAGTCATGAAAAATTTGTACACTTTAAGACAGGTGTGAATTTAGTATTCCCGTATAAAACACTTTGTGAAATTTTAAAATTATATCATAAAATTTGCGTTAATGTTAATTAGATTAATAGATGTCACGATAGACATTATTGTGTGCAACTAATCTCATTCCCATTTCATTATACACTTTCCAAATGCAAGAGCCTCAATTGTTGCGGTAACTGTGGTTTAAATCTCATCATTGTTGAGTGCAGTTGATACACGAATGGGGAAATGCTGAGCTACCCCTGGGGTATCTACTGACTCAGTCTCAGCCTCGGTGTGAAATCAGAATTAGAAAATAGAAAAACAACTGATGAACATTTTTTATATTTCAGCATTAAGATTAACAGCGACAAAAAACTTTCCTGTAGTGCTGGTAAAAGATGAAGAACGGTTAGCCTTGCTTGCCTTCAAAACGAAGTCATACAGGGTGAAGCATCGAGAAAAGTATTTCAAGGGTGTGACTTAATTCGCATAGTAATAAATATTTAGCGATGCCTTACAACATAATAATTATTTTCTTGTGGACATTGGAATTAGGCGAAGTGTTCAAACGTTCTTTAAGGTTGAGACGGTTGAGCGGCTTAGAATGCTTGTTGCATTGAGTAATTGTGTTGAGCTCACAATAATGCAGGGGCAGGGATGGTGGTTGTTGAATTTATGGGAGCCTCTGACACATTTTGTTTTCAAGTTGTTAATTGTCAAGTGCGTCATGTACTGCGTGCATCATTGGTTCTGTTTTCTTTCATGTCTCACTTGGAAATTGCGTTGCAAACCAAGGAAATAAGCACTCTAGCCGATTTATTAAGGATTAAGATGAAATTAACTTTATATGTCTTCATTTTATAATGAATTTGCTCATTTCATATTCTCATTGGGTAATTCGACTTCTGACTCAATCCCAGCTAATCTGTGGTTCTCTCGTCGTCAGTTCTTTTTGTTCGCAACACAGCCTAAACTATTAAATGTGTAAAAAAAAAGGTATTTTAATTTGGCACTGGCTTTTGAGCGTTTCCTAATCACAATTATGTTTCAGGTGTGAATGTTGGCTAGTTTGCATATTCCCCAGGTAAAAATACGTCGCTGTTGGTAATAGGTTTAATCTCGGACGATCAGGTGGACTCGTTTTACGCGCCAACGCGCCTTGGGTTTGTCGATCATCATATTTCACTGCAATTACTGCTGATTTCCTTAGAATCAACAGTGGCATTTTTATTTGCCTGGGAAAAATGGGTGAAACGATTTTTTTCCCACAAAAAACACGCTCGCAATACTTGTGCAATATGATAAATCTTATGAGATCGGTAATAACCAATATGAATCATCCTGTGATCAATTGCTTTTCTACACACTCTTCCATTAAACGAGATCGGTTGATTGGTTTTCATAACCATCGGCGTGGCCGTCATGCGACCCAAAGCAGGAGTTTTCAGATTGAAGATGGAAAATAACATTTGCGGGTCTTTCTGGGTTTGAATACTTAATTCTATTGTTCTATGAACCAACAACGGTAATACTGTGTGTGACAACGGACCGCGGCCAGATGGATATGTCAGAAAGTGATGGAGTATTTTTGCCCAGAAAGGTCTTCCTTTAAAATTCGACCTTGGTGGATGAAGTGAACAACCCTTTGACATTGGAAAGATTTATATTTAGGGTCTGTGCCACAGCATTGGCTCAGAAGTTTTCTTCATTAACTATTATTAACACTGGCCTTCAGAATTCCCCGAATATGCAACAACATACATCTCATCTTCTGTTTTCCGGAACGTTGCCTGGTCCAATAAGGAAGGTGTACAGTTAGATTTAGATGCCCTGATGTGAATGTCCGACCATCGTCGAACAGAAGACAGGCACGTCAAGTGAAAGCAAGAGTTATTAAGTTTTAAGTTTTATCTCACTGAAATAAAAGCGGTTATGATTACGTCTGTTGGTCTGTTGGCATTTAAAATTAAAATATATTACCATTTAATAAATTTTTATAAATGATGTACAAAGTGTAAACGTAAACTAAAATTGGGCTCCCGCCACATGCGCAACGAATTGGTTGGAGACCGGAAACCAGATCGACCAGGAGTAGACTACCATTGTCTTTAGTGAGTGGTAGTGTGCAAAATATTATGCCTGCAAAATCTTCTGAATTACCATTATAAGGTATAAAGCGTTGAATAGAAGTGAAACTGTGAATTCAAAAGCTGTGTAAAATTCACAGAACTCTTTACCTGCACATAAACTTAAAATTGGGAATTGAAACTATAACTACCAATTTCCAATACTACCAATATTCCAATCGCTTCGGTTCCTTGAGCTTGATTTTGCAAAAACCCGCCGTTGCCAAATGCCAATCAATGTGACTTCTTTAATACACACCTTTGAGAAACTACAACTAGAAGCCCGCATTGACATTACATCTCTAACGTTTTTGCTAAAATGAAAGATTTTAGGTTAGACTTTAAAGTCATGCTATGCCATGTATTCCGGTGGGGTAGTAATTGCGGTTCCATTGCTACATTTCTTTGCGGTGCAGAGCTCTATGAAATCTTTCTTACTTAAGCATTAGATGATATTTTGCTACTGTCGTGATTTCGATTTGTGATTACAATACACTGTTTTTAAGTTTGACTTTTATATTCATCATTTTGCGATATTTTATTGTGTTGCAGTTGCATTTCTCTGTATATCTACCCATGTAGCACAAAAAAAACCTTGGAACGTTAAAGTTAGATTAAAATCTGGTTTCGGCAATATTCAAACGTCATTTAAACGTAAAATATATGGAAATATCTTAACGTTAACATATTTAACCGAATATATGCC
>JAAXYW010001214.1:0-23762 GCA_036851895.1 Orthonychiurus folsomi
GAGTGGACTTAATGCATTGATGAATTCATGTGCAAAGGAAGAAAGTTTTAGTCAAAGGAAGAGAGTGGCGGGCGGGAGGAAGGGCTACAACCACAATGAAAGCACTCTCAAGACAATTTTACTTGAGAAAATGGAGACGGATCTCATTTTCATCACGGGAGGAAGTGCTGAGAGAATCTTGTTTTACTGCGACCGATGAATGTACGGAGGAACTTAAGCTTCGCAGTCCTTTCCTTTCCCTCTGTCCTTCGAGTCTAATTTCATTTCGTGTATCGTTCGTGACGGTGGAAGGGAAAAGGGTCCCAGCCAGGTTTTCAAGTCCGGATCCTCCTCTCTGGAGTGGAATTTAGGAATGGGAACGGTTTTAGCCTAAGATCACTTTTCGCCAAGCTGAGAAAATTGAAGGTTTCTAGTACATTGGGTTGCTTAGTAAAACGATGTTTTTTTTTTACAAAATTGTACCCCCTTTAATTCTGAATTCGATTGTTTCTCACGTGTTGTCCAGATGCATACATAACCCCGGCTTTGCTTAAATCGTTAACCTAATTCATTCGGTGACTACAGAAATCCAGCTATAACTCTTAGGTCAACGGTTTTCGAAACTGCCCATTAAAAGTTAAGAATTGGATATGTAACGCGTGTAATTTACACAATTATGTAGTAAAACTATTTCTGTAACCATCTACAAGGTATTTTTTTAAATTTGTGTTTAAAGCCCCCCTCCTCCAGTACCCCTTATTCTCATCCACCCCTCACTCATCTCATGTACATAATGTAAGCATGGCACTCGTCTCTCATCAATCTTTTCCCCAGTAGCACCACTTTTATTAAGAGCGTGTCTCTGGAGAAGTCAGATCGAGGTGTGTTCGTCTACGGTAGTTTCCCGCCCCGGCCCGGCCCATTCCCTTCTTCCAAAAGTACATGTACGTAACGTACGTACGTCCGTGGCGAAAAGGAGAATTTCTCCATGAAAACATGTACGTACGTGAACCTGGATCCTTCCTTATGTTATCAAATCGTGCTTTCGTCGGTCTGGTGTCAGTGCCTTGTGCATTACCTTACCCGTCCCGCCAAGGCGAGATTTCCCTCACGAGACATTTCCAGCAGATGTATGCATGGCCCACACACACACATGTAACAACCTATGCCGCAGCAGCCGTGACAACTTTTCCCAGGCCAAACTTGCTTCCTTGCTTCTTATGCAAGTTTATGGGGACGGGACGGATGGACGGGCGGGTAAAGCTTGGCGGGTGCTGGGAAGATTTGTGTTAATGATTCCCGGGCGCTGGGCCGTCAAGGGAGGAAATTACCCTTACCACCACCAAGGCATCATCGGGAATTCGTTTACTTTTCGGTTCCGAACTTTCTCCGTGACGCGTAGGCGTGTGGGCGTGGGGAACAATCTAATGGGAAAGTACGTAATGCACCCTGGAGTGGAGGCGGGTGGCTTCTACTTGCATTTACTTTGTAATCAACCGGCCGGTACAACTCCGGGTTGGGCGACGCGACGACGGGGATCGCATTTGCCTTCAACGAGATTAAAACATAAATATCAAACGTTGATGGGGGAAATTAAAGGAGGCTGACTCTCGAGCTGTGTTGTGTTGTGGGAACTTTGGGAAGGGATGGGCGGGATTAATTATAAATTGCCAAAGCTAGGGAGAGCTTCATCAAGTTTTTAATTTAATTTTATTGTGGCTTAATAATTCTGTGTTGTGCCTGATTGCTTTGCGAGGGGTGTATGTTTTACGAACGGCTGTCCGCTCGTGGTTTGGGCTCTGGGGAATGGAAATTTACAATACATACATGGAAAATGAATTTGGAGTTTGGGAGGGAGTCAAGGATTTCAATTTTCAAATACGATGAATGCTAGGCATGTGAAAATACATTTCGGAAACGCTGAGCACACCTACACCTGTTTAGATGGAATTCCCGAAGGATACCTTCAAATTTAAAAATTGAATTACTCTCAATTTCCAAAGACATACAAACCATTTTCTTCACTGGAGCCAAGATTGATTCTACAAAAATTCCTCTCACGCAATCCCTCACCCGTCCGTCATGTACTGAACCAGCGTAGTTTTTTTTCGAATTTGAACCACTGCTTTCAGCCTCCAAATCCAGACAGAACATTCATGGCTCCTTGATTTGAGGATGGGTACAAAAATAAGTAGGTCTTATTGAGTAAGGAGAAGATATTTTTACAAGAATGGTAAACACGGGTCTGTCCCTTTTTCTTAAATCCTAGGCCTGGCCTGGCCTGGCCTTCGGTACAAAAACAATTTGGAAGGAGTTGTGCGTGGAAGGAGACAGAAAATAATCATGTCACGTCACGCTCACACCCAACTGCGAGTGCCGTAGTTTAAGTAAGTACCCTNCCAAATGCGAGTGCCGTAGTTTAAGTAAGTACCCTAACCTAGGGAAACCAAAAAGTCTTAAGTAAAAATCTCTAGAGGAAGGACAGGAAAAGTGAGCGTAAAGAAATCCCTCCCGCTCCAGCAAAACCCTTCATTAGTGTCAACTAATCTGTTCCACAGTCTGCAAAGGATCATTTACAATTCTGTACCTCTGACAGCTCATGTATGCAGTTGGAGGAGGGAATCTGCTGGGGGTCAGAGGTCGAGGAATGGCTCCATCCTTGCATGAATACTGAAGCTACACTAGAGACTGTTATATCAATAGTTTTTAAACAAAATTACTTTTAAAAATTGTTAAATATGCCATTATTTTTGGTAAAAAGATCCCTTAGTGCTTAAAAAAAAGGCAATCAGCTATTCAAAGGAACAGTTGAAATGTGCCATTGGCATGTTGCATTCTCAAAAAATTAAAAATTAACTCAAAAATGAATAGCTAATGCAATGCATGGAATAAGCAATTTCGCCTTTCTTGTTGGCACCCATTGTATTTCCTCCCACATAAATAATCCCTTCAACTCATGCATGCCATGCATGCAACAATTGAATCCCGTCTTCATCTCCATCGTCGTGTCCTGTCCTCAGAAATACTATTCAATGAACCAAACTCAAAATGCCCGGTCGCCTTTTCTTACTCCGAGCAAGCCCCGTTTGCCGTTCCTTTCCGCCTCATTGCTCTCTTCCTATTCATCTTTTCACTCCGTGTCCGTATTTTAAAGAAATCCAAAAAGGCCCATGCATACCCATGAAAGAATTGAGTTTTTAGTGTTATGTTATCCATTGCTCAAACTCTAAAATAAATTCAAAAGAAGGTTTGAGTGGAGGAGGGACACGGAGGAGTACGTAAAATTCACAGGCCTTAGCAGAGTACGTAATACTACTTTTTGAATACGGGCAATAATATTGTCCCATCCCTAACCCAACCCGGCCTTATGGCCTATGCTCTGGCCTTCAGTCCGGATTTGGTTCCTTTAGAACATTGTCACTTCGGTTTTCGTTTTGAGATGATGGAGAGCGGGAGGGATTTGTATGCTGGTGTCCAATTTCAACCTTTCTTTGACAAAGTTGAATGGAAATCCGAGTTCGGATTCGATTCGGATTCGGAAATGAGGAAGTTGAATTTATTGGTTTTTACCGCATTTGAACACCCATGGAAATATTATATGGTTGACGACATAGAATTTTCAACGATGTGGAGAAAATTAATAGGATTAAGGGACTGAACAGGGTAAACAAGGGGAGCTTTTTAGAATAGTAATCATTGTGTATTTAGTTAATGTGGTTCGGGATAGGACCTGACCACAAAACAGGAAGAAATCCCATGCCGTACTGGTATTCGGTACTCATCTTCAAGTGGCTTGTGGATTTCTATTGTAAACAAAGAGCAGCCCGTGTCTCGTCTGGTCGGACATTCTAAAGGATGACATTTTGGAGTTGAAGTATTTCCCCACGCCACAACTAAAATCCACTTTGTGATGTGTGCGTGCATGCATGTGACTACGGAGTTTTAGATTGGATTTCAAAGTTAGACACAGATCCAGATGAGTTGGACTGGCTTGCAAATCCATGCAAAGGATTCATATTCAAATTCTAATATTCAAACTCCACAGCTTATCCTTATGGGATCCCAGTGCGGTGCGGTGGAATGTATGTAAGTGGTGGGAGTTAGCGTTATTCAACTTTGAGAAACTTTGGGTTCTGGTGTCGTCAAGTGGAGGAAAAGCATTAAGAGGGTTGTGAAAGCTAGAAAACAGATTTGTGACGTGACGGGCGGGTGAGATGAGAGTCGGGGCTGCACTGCTCTGCCGCCTTCAAAACTCGATTACATTACACATGATCATTATTGGAATAATCATTTGACTTTTCACACCCCTCCATGTGTTCGGGAAGAGAAATAGACTCACATTTTCCCATGATAAGGATGACTACGGCTTTTTGTAATGGGAACTGATAAAAGATTGCAAGGGATCGACTGGGATGAGAATCACAAACTTTGGAGTTCTTAGGAAAGTCAAACCTGAGGAAAGAAGCAAATATCAAACACAACACAAATGGTAAAACTCCAAGGAAGGCTTCCAAATTTAAAAGAAACCAAACAAACACACAAAATCAAATTACATTACACATGATCATTATTGGAATAATCATTTGACTTTTCACACCCCTCCATGTGTTCGGGAAGAGAAATAGACTCACATTTTCCCATGATAAGGATGACTACGACTTTTTGTAATGGGAACTGATAAAATATTGCAAGGGACTGGGATGGGAATCACAAACTTTGGAGTTCTTGAGAAAGTCAAACCTGAGGAAGGAAGCAAATATCAAACACAACACAAATGGTAAAACTCCAAGGAAGGCTTCCAAATTTAAAAGAAACCAAACAAACACACAAAATCAGACTTATAATTTCTAAATGCATCATGTCGTTCACAAATGAATTTGAGAAACGGTCGGGTAGTTTGAAAAGAATAAAGTTTAGCAGCGAATGTACATAAAAATTAAGGGTGACAGCGCAATAATTACATAAATTGATGACATTTGACACAATTTTAGATTAGAAATAGGTAAAAATTGATATTTTGATATGACGGTGGGCATGCGGCCGTGCCATATTCAATCATTCTCCGGCCTTCGTCACTTTCACCCAACTAATTTTACACAACTCAATTAAGTCATTCGTTGTGCGGAAGGCACGGATCAAATCTAAGTGATCAGTCATGATTCAGCATCCGGACGGAGAAAGGGATGAGATTTGATGGAGTTGAGCAGCGACACGTGTATTCCATCAAACACTCACTATGGGCTTACCACACAAACAATTAAATCTCATCTCAACATTTGTGGTCATTGTCACGGACGGAAGGGGGGAAGGGCATTTGGGGTTCCTCTCTCTAAATTACAAGGGGTAAAGCCCGCTCATCCACATTGTCATTCATAGATAGGGCAACTGCCACGTGGTCCCTAATGCTAGGTCATACAAATGTAAAGTGGATTTTCGGTTTTTTATAGTAGTGCATTATTATCTAGCCCTGAAGCACCGAATTTTGTCCTATGCCATGCCATACTTTGTGCTATCGTTATCAGTATCTGATCCTAATTTCTTTTACCTTATACTGATACGAATAAGCCGGATTTGTGATAAAAAGCTTAATTTATATTTCTATTCTATCATTCCTATCCAAATAGCACAAAGATTCATGAGAAGCTAAAGATAGACTTTATCTTAAGCCTTAGAATTAAGACAGCCGGGCTATGTATATTCTATCCTATTGGTGAATTTCAGTTCAAAAATGAATGCTTGCTATACATTTGTTGTATGGACTTTAAAAATATATTGAAAGATTATAAAAACCTATTTAAATTTTAAACAAAACTATTCTCAAATTCAAGCACTCAATACAAAACCCATTAAAAACAGGAGCGTGGCTCCACACAAAGGGGTTAAATTAGCCACTCAATGCAGTAGGGGTGGGTATAGTTGATAGTTTGAAGTTCAACCCTATCTGCCCAGGATGTAGAGGATCATGGAGTTGTTAAATTGGGATGCCAAATGCTTCCTGAATGAAGTGCCCTAAATACTTGATTATGAACAACGTCCATCCCACCCCACCCCTGCCATGGAACAAGTGCAATTGTATCCAATCCTGTATGAAGCATACACCACGCATTGTGCCGTGCCGGGCACACAATTGGCGAAAATGATTTGGGGTGACAGAATGGGAGATCATGGACTCCTTTTGTTCACACCAACCACACCGTGAAGGGTGAACACAAAAAATCCGTCAATCCCTCCGAACCGAACTCTCCCGGCTTCAAGTGGGGAACTCCACTAATAGTATAAATCCCAACTTTAATTCCCAAATGACCCGAGAAGGGATTATTTCATCAGTCTCATCTGAAATGTATACATGCACAACGCCTAGCCAATCATATGGACAAGTGCAGGAATAAAAAAAAGTGGTCGGTCGTCTGTGCATCAAAATATTGCCATATTGGCCATACATTTTCTATTTGTGGCTGAGTATAAACAATAACTGCCAAAATACAAAATGACATATCCTGAACCCGTAACCCGTACCAACATGTACGAGAAAAATGAATCCAATGCACTACTACAGTACTACATATGGTGAGTCAATTAAATCGCAATGGCAGTCGCAGTGGTTTGGTTCAGACTAGACTAGATTTTCCCAGAATATTTCAATCCGCCGATGTTAATAAAATACAAAATGTGTCAATGTGTGGTGGTAAATTCCCCGGAGGGATCTTTGCTCGTCTTTTCACTTGGAATTAATCACTATTTATTTCATTTCCCGGGCAAGTTAAATGAATCCGACCCGCACGTTGGTACTTATCATTTGATTTGAATGTGGATTCTATCCCAAACCACGGACGACGACCGCCGCCGCCCCGACGTTCTCAAGGTCCATTTTTTCCAATGAGTAAAACATTTTGGAAAACCACAACTGTTACTTTTTCCCAGGATTTGCTAATGATGTGCTTTCCATTTGAAGTGGGTGCTTCATTGCTTGGGGCGCGGCGGGTTTGCGTGTACTGTATATATGTATTTCTGACCAATGTATTCGTGCATGTGCAAAGTTGATTTTTGCAAACGCAAAACCTGAGGACTCCGAATGCATAAATCTAAGAAATGCGACGAAGACGAAATCACGCAACATCTTAATGTCAGTTCCAGACACCATATGTGCTCAAATTTAGAGTCCAGACTCCAAAAGAACTCGTTTTTTGAGGTTCAAATTAAAATAGCCTCAGAAACAAGTTCCTCCGTGTTACTTGTGTAACACATTTTGTCACGGAAAGGGTTTGGAGCAATTGTTTCCATCACAAAGGAAGGTGAACGACGGCAAATCCCATCTGATTAGCACAAAGTCTAATGGATGGGAGGAACTTAATGACCATTATGAATATGAGGCAGGAGCAGGCAGCACCGACAAAGTCTATTTAGTCAAACCATCCCTTGTCTGGGACTCCAATACGGGGTTCTTTGTGAAAATGTTTGGTTTTCATGGACAAGAAAAAGTTTTTAATGCTTCCATATAATTAAAGTTGTTTGGTGTAAGGGTTTTACTTGGGCTTTGAGTAGCCAATTTGAGTGCGGATCATCATCATTCCACTTATGTATACGTATGTATCCGCCGTGCTTCTTGGAAAATAAATTCCTACTACCAAAACACAATCGACCCTTTGTTTTTGAGAAGCGGACGCGGACGCCATATGTGGTTGTGGGAATTATTTGCACGGAGGGATTTTTTCACAAATTGGAAGCTGGGATCTCGTCTCGTGGGAAAGGCTGCTATTTCGTGGATTTATTGTCTTTAGCTCATTTCCTTTGTCCACATGACACGACTTAAGATCACAAGGGGTTGGATTCATTAAAATGAAGTGAATTTAAATACCCTGACTAGTTTAGCCAACTGCTTCTGATGTTAATTTGCCGATTCACAATTCTGTTCTAAAAAACTTTTATAAAAAAGATTCTTACTTTTATAATGAATTTATATGTAATTTTGATCATTTAAATTTTAAGTAAAAGTAATATCCCAATCCAAAACAATTAACAAGGAAAACTGCTAATGAAATTAATCAGTTCTCAACTTCGACTACGAATGTTTAAGTTTTGGAAAGAAAATTTTGGATTTCTTGACGAAATTCTGTGTTTGTCTCAACAGTGCTTTCATATTTTTTTGGACAGATTATTTGAATTTGAGTTGAACCCGAGGTCGTCTTCGTCTTTGGCGGGGAACATGAGGATAAAATGTGTTGAGGAGAAGGAAAGGTTCTTTGGCGTCTGGTCGGCAGATGTGACCAAAAATACCTTGAGTAAAATTGTTAGGAACACCCGGTCTTTTGAGTAGCAAGTGGCAGGTGTTCCCCAAAACTCCAGCCTCCGTTTCCCTATCCCATCTCAAACCCGTCCTCCTCCAAAAACAGAGGTTAATGCCAACTAAGGTTAAAAATCCAAGGCAACTCAGCAACTGCTTCGTTTCTTTCAATGTGCACAACACCCGGTCCTTCATAATACGGGCCACACCGTACTTTATTCTGCATGTGTGTGTAGTGTGTGTGTCATGTGTGGTACTTTTAAGTACCCCAATGCCCCGAATTTCAAAACACAGCCGGGATTCTATGCATGCTTGTCCTACTTTGGAGTTAAAGAATTCAAACACTTTTTGACTATTTTTTAACTTCTGAAGTCTTTTTCAGAATAATTATCAGAAAAATTCCGGGTTTCTTCTACATATTTCGCAGAGGGAAACTCTTTCAAATCCACCGCCTCGGATTCATTTGGATGTAAATTTCAAATTTGCATTCGTTTGTGAAAAGAACCACGTCAAGTTTCACGTACGAGCCTTAAAAAAATCCCACTTAAACCATAAGGTTTTACTTTAGTCTTTCTCCGTACGTTTACGTACGTTACACCCCCTTTTTGCCTAGGATTCAATTTCCCCAGTCCATTAACAGTGGAGGATGACAAATTGTCTTACCCGAATAGAATGGCGGCTCCCGCAATGGCCCCACTGGCTTGAGCTGTAACGAACAGTAAACATCTGAGAGAAGAAATCTTCTGAACCGCAGCAATCGCCAATGTAAAAGCAGGATTTAGATGAGCTCCCGGGAAAACTTTGTAGGTCAAAGCCCCATAGGCTAAAGCGGATGCAAAGGCGACACTCAGGAACGGTGGAAAATGACCTGTCCAAGGGATGGATACTCCACAAACGAAGAAAACATAGCAAAGGGTCCCCAAACACTCCGCCATGACTTTTCTCCATAATTCAAATGTTCGGATCTCCGCCTGAGGATTTTTGGGTGAAATCCATTCCTCTCTTGATTCTTCATCCTCCTCCATTTCCCCACGTCGTCGTCGATGTGTTGACACTTCAATCAAATTGTCCAATTTGGTTTGCAAAAGCGTCAATCGACTTTCAATTGACATCTTGGACTGTGGCGGCGGCGGCGGCGGGAATTGTTTGGCCGGGATGGTGGTGTCTTTGTATTTGTGTACTACCCACTGGGCGAGACGTCGAAACATGCAATATTTGATATTTACTCACAAGGGGTGTGTATAAATTGACTGACTATTTGACACATACAATAATCTAATTGAGTGGTCGTATAAAAATAAGTCTCTACTAGCTACTCTACTAAATCTTCCTTGCTTAAGGCAAGCAAGCTGCGACTCACGACCGTCAGCTTCGGAGGAGAAAACTCGTCTGAAAGTGATCCGGACCCACGCACCCCAACACAAGGGAAACGCATCTTTCTCATCTTGCATCTAGCCCTCCAAATCCGTGGATCCTTTTCTAAACCCGGTAGAGTAGATTGTGGACTACTATTGTCAGTTGCATAATATTTCGGGGGTATCTTACACCTCTATGTGTGTATACCTAGCTACACAATCTCTTAAAACCCAACCCGTGACTGGATTCGTTGGATTTATTCAGAAATATGTTTTTTTTTATTTAATGCTGTCTGATATTGCGTTTGATCCCGAAATCAGAGTTCCAACTTTGTTGTTGAACAAATTAAAGTTATGGCACACGGCACACGGTTCAAATTTTTTAAAAAAACCGAGTAATTTTAAGAAGTCAACTTGATTGTAATTTGAAGGAATGGTAATTGTAATTGTGTAATTGAAATTACGAAGTTGCATTTAGACTATACCGAGTTCTCATCTCCGCTGGTATTGTAGTTGTGGGTAAAGTTTTATGTAGGGCTTATTTGGATTTAAGAATTGGGACTCACTAACTAAGCGTACAACATCTTGTACAAGCAATAAAAATAAATTATTTGGTGATTTAGATATGGTGTAGATTAACGACGTGATATTATGAGTAATTCATCAATTGTTGTCACTCAGACAAGTGAAACATGAGAATAATGACTCAAACTCAAGGATTGCTCAAACCACGCATGCCAAAACTGAAGTGGTACCCCCTCCAAACTCATTAATAACCCTGCAGAACAAAATTAGAAGAAAAACTTTATCATAAGTCCCTCTCCAATGCAGTAGTATAGCACATGGGGAGTCGAGGACGAAACTTTGGTCGCAAACATGATTTTTAGGTTGTCCCATTACTTTATCATCTGAAAGAGAATTGTGGGTGCCTGAGAATATATTTATTTGACAGGGTGGAATAAGATAAGATAATAGCATTTGCTCTCTGCTCCTTTTCTCTTTCCTTCAAGTACTTCAATCTCCACTTCATGAGAAAAAGTTTTTTTTCCTGTTCCGAAAACTCCGCTTCGGTATTAGAAGATGAGACATAATTTCATCCGCTACACTTGAGTATTTTGTGTGGTGGTAGTTAGGGGAAGGCATGTGTCATCCCTTATTTTTAGATTCCAGGTTCTTCGAATTAAATTCGGGGGGTGATTGCATGAAGATAAACCGGTCGTTTTGTTACCCGTACTAGAGATTGGCTGTGCTTTCCGTACCATGCTGCCGTTTAAAGAATTACTTTTGTTTAGCAGATACACTATCTTTATCAAAAAAGTTGTTGTCTTGAATTAAATCAAGGACATTAGAGTGCGCAATGTACAAGGGCTAATGTTTAGAAAATATAAAATTTGCATTTCAAATTTAAAAAGTTAGTTGATGGCATTAATTGATAACACATTTAACCAGATGCGTCTAAACCACAGGCGTTTACTGTTTACTGCAAATCCGTGTCCTTTACCTTTTTGAAATGGCCAATCAAGACACTACATAGTGTCGTGTGACAAAATTCGACACTCGGTAGACTAGAATTTGGCCACGGGTTGCATCCAGAAAGAAATCGATAGCTTGTTTCAATTTTTAGTTTATAATGTTTAGTTCAATTGATTTTTAAACGTCTGTATATTTCAGATGTTTTATGATTTCAAAAGCTTTTGGGTGTGCTGCGTTTCGACCGTCTTCAAATCTGTTTATAATTTGAAGCTTTAAAACAATCGAGAAGTATATTAAAGTTCCTCTAAACATCAAACATATCTCGCATTCAAAGGCAGGAACGGAATTTGGAAAATTACAACACGTGCCAGGTTTTTGAGTTTATTGCCACAGAGTAGAGTGAACAGTGCAGTGAAGTGAAGCTTGATGTGTCATTTTATTTCTTCGTCAATTACTACAAATTGACGAGTTCTAGCCTCAACAACGCTTAAGCTTTAGCCTGGTTAATCATGTTAAAGTAATATCAGTGAGTCAGTGCACAAATCCTCGTCCGTCATTCTTTGAATGAAAGTAAAACCCGGAGTAGTAAACAACACATTAAAATTTATATTAATCGTTCAACTTTCTAATGACGAATTTAACTCTAACTCACTCCACGTACTTATTCTTTCACACCTCTATGTCAGATTAACAGTAGAGTTGTTCAGCAGATTCCCAAAATGCTGTACTTCGCCATAATTGTTGTTAACATTGTCTCGTTTTCATCTGTTTCTGCTGGCAAGGGAGACTCGGATAAGCAATTTGGTCAAGTGCCTCTAAAGGACAGCCCCGTTACTTTCTTGAACAATGTGTCCATTGATTTACTGGACTTATCCAACAAAAAAGGGTGCCGCGGTCAGTCTTGTCAATCCAATGCCGAATACCATGAAAGAAAGCAGAACGTAGAGAGGTACTGGAGTTCTGGTGGCAAATCGGGTGGTAATAATTTCAAACTGTATACCCGGCGTCAGTTAACAACCCAAATGCTAATTTTATAACTTTTTACAGAATTTGACACCTGTGAGTATCCACGTGATTATGGAGATTGTAGACGACGGCAAATGCGCTTTTACTTCAGCGTCTCAAAAGGAGCCTGCCATGCATTTTGGTACTCTGGCTGTGGTGGAAATCCAAACAACTTTCAAACGCGTCGTAGATGTCAGCAGGAGTGCAATGTTTTTAGGGATAGTTCAGGAAGGCGTCGCTCAGGTTATAGAAGAAGAAATCAGGATTCTGAAGATATGTCAGAGAATAGCTCGAAACCTGATGATGACCAGAAGAGAGAGGAATCTGAACTTTCCGAAGAAATGTCCGAAAAAACCTCCAACACAAAACGTGGTGGTTATCGGAGAGCTAAGGAATCAAAAAGTTCAGAAATGTCTGAAAAAGGTTCCAACTCAAAACGTGGTGGTTATCGGAGAGCTAAGGAATCAGAAAGTTCAGAAATGTCTGAAAAAGGTTCCAACTCAAAACGTGGTGGTTATCAGGAGGGTTAAGGAATTCGAAAATTCAGAAACCACCGAAACTGGCTCAAACTCAAAACGTGGCTGGGGGAAAGGTCGTCGAGAAAGAAAAGGTCAAAGTACTTCAGGCGATGAATCTGAATCTGGTTCTGGAATGCGAAGGTCTGGTTCTGGTTCTGGAGAAGGGACTGACGGAAAGAAAACGAAAACAGTGGTAACGGAAGAGACTGAGGAGACTGTTGTAGAGGAGGAAGAGGAGTAAATGGGAAGGGGGGATTAATTATGCATCCACTTAAGTATGGAATTCTTATTTGATAAAATATCATTGTGAATCCCTGATAAATTTTTTACTGCTTTGAAAAAATGTGTTTATTCTACGTACACCTTATTTTCTTCACATGACTTGACTGCTCCAGGATGGTTAACATTACACTTGAACCAAGTAGTTGTCTTTCGAAGAAATGTTTGTTAAATTTTCTGTGCAAAGAACTGATTTGAATTTGGATTTAGCTATATTAAACTATTTAAACGTATAGTGTAGAACATTCTATCTGGTCATCCATTAACCTAACCACACCAAGCACCAACCACATACGTACGTGGTGCAAATGAATTGTTGGGAAATTCCATCCAGGATGGAATATTTGCCTCTCGTCTGTCGTGCAATCTATCGGAGTTTAGTTGGCTTTTGCAATTCTTTCTCAATTCACCGGTTCCTTGCTGGCCGGGTATAACAGAGTGAAGTGTTCACGGCATTTACCATTATTGATTCGTTTAAAATGCACAACTTGTCAAAGAATAATGCGAATGCCAGTACAAAACAACTCGTAAATGAATACGTGGGTAGACGTAGATGTGTTTTGAGAACATCATAAAAATTACAACGTTCAATTGCAACAGCTTACTTTTTTACACAACCTAAAGCTAATCAAAGGATCGAGCCACTAACTAACGAGGAGTGAGATGGCAGTTAACTTAATAAGTTAAAAATAAAATGTTAAGAATGTGGATTTCTGAAATGACTTAATGATTATGATAACAAGTCATAGAATGGACTATAGACTTATAGAATGTCAAGTTTAAATAAATTGTCTCGCTTTTATTTTCACATTGGTGGCGGCGACATATGGGGAAATGCCGCCTTGGTCAAAGCATGCGAACTTGGCATAGTCGAGTCGACCATCTAACCGCGACAGATCGTCTTTTACGGCAAGGCAAGGCATGCCTCCGTAATTACAGGTAGATTTTGCATCAGCTTTACTCAACAACTGTCAACATTATTGTGGCTGTGTTCTGAGTTGGGTTGGTGGTTATTCATGCACATTGTGAGGAAATCCATTAGTCAAAGGATTCAATACTTCATTCAGCATTTCCAAGACGTTACCAGCAGATCGTTTGACTGGTTTAACCATAGTTACTACTCAACTGCAGCAACTTCGACTTTTAAAAAAGTAAGTAGTAAGTAAAGTTGTTTGCTGTTTATATTGTAATGCGTCTTGAGTAGTAGGTTTAGTTTTACTTTATCAATTCATACTGCATATGCGTATTAATGCAATGCAATGGAAGGCAAGCTAGGGTGTGATGCAATATGGAATTGACCGATTGATTGTTTTTGCAGAGGAGTCTAAAGAAAGTAGATCTAACCAATAAAATCATGCCAGATCCAAAGAAGGAACTAGCTCCAAATCCAACTTACATTGCGGTGAGTTTTCTATTTTAAAATTTTGTTTGAGCTAATGATGAAAAGTGAAAATACTGAAATCCAAGTAAATACTGGTTATTTACTAGAAAACACTCAACTATGCCAAATTTTTGACAGTATTTATGTATTCTAAAATCTTAATTCAATTCTATAGGACCGCCTTGAATTATGGAACAAGTGGAAACACGATTATGATGAGCAAATCGCCGCAAAGACACCTTCTCCCATCACCATAACCCTCCCGGATGGCAAGGAAATTCCCGGCCAGTCTTGGAGAACTACTCCATTCGAAATTGCAAATGGAATCAGCACTGGTTTGGCGGAGAACACAGTTATTTCAAAAGTGAATGGAGAGCTCTGGGACTTGGAGCGCCCACTTGAGGGAAGTTGTAAATTGCAACTACTAAAATTTGATGACGAAGAGGCTCAAGCTGTTTTCTGGCACTCCTCTGCCCATGTTCTTGGAGAGGCAATGGAACGGGTATACGGTGGATGTTTGTGCTATGGACCACCTATTCAGGAGGGGTTTTACTACGATATGTTTATGGAGGATCAGGTGTCGCAACAGGGTTAGTTGGTTCGGCTTTGGTTATATTCAGTAGTTGGTAGTTTCAAAAATGAAGTAGATTGTTAATTGTGTCATTGTTTTCCAAAGACTTTCCAGCCCTCGAGTCCCTCGTCAAGAACATTGTAAAAGAAAAGCAGCCTTTTGAAAGGCTCGAGCTCACTAAGGAACAGCTCCTGGAAATGTTCCAGTACAATCCATTTAAAGTACGGATTCTGAATGAGAAAGTTAATACTCCAACTACAACTGTCTATCGCTGTGGGCCACTCATTGACCTTTGTCGCGGACCGCACATCCGTCACACTGGGAAAGTGAAGGCGCTGCAAGTTACGAAGGTAAGTGTTATTAGTTGAAATCGATTCATCGATTGAAGCATTGTTGAGTCAGTAGAGAGTGACAGCTGGTTTAGCACAATGTATTATTTTATTGTAAAACTCTTGCAGAACTCAGCCAGCTACTGGGAGGGGAACTCAGCCATGGAATCCCTCCAACGTGTCTATGGGATTTCATTCCCCGATCCAAAACAACTAAAAGAATGGCAAAAATTTCAAGAAGAAGCAGCGAAGAGAGATCACCGCAAACTCGGTCGAGACCAAGAACTATTCTTCTTTCACGAGCTCTCCCCTGGCTCATGTTTCTTCCTTCCCAAAGGCGCCCACATTTACAACCACCTTGTTGACATGATCCGTAAAGAGTATCGTCAGCGTGGCTTCTCTGAAGTCGTCACTCCGAACATCTATAACGTCAAGTTGTGGAAGACGTCCGGCCATTGGCAGCACTATGCTGAAAACATGTTCGCCATTGACATTGAGAAAGAAACGTTTGCACTCAAACCCATGAATTGTCCTGGCCACTGTCTCATGTTTTCTCACCGTCCACGCAGTTGGCGAGAGCTGCCTTTGAGGATGGCGGATTTTGGAGTTTTGCACCGAAATGAGTTGAGTGGAGCACTGAGCGGGTTGACGAGGGTGCGGAGATTTCAACAGGATGATGCGCACATATTTTGCACTCCGGAGCAGCTGGGGAAGGAGATTGACGGGGCGTTGGATTTTCTTCAGTATGTTTATGGTGTGTTCGGGTTCACCTTCGAGCTAGTACTTTCTACTCGACCGGAGAAGTTTCTCGGGGACATTGAATTGTGGGATCAGGCGGAGAAGGTAATTTAGGACTTTATTAAGAAGGGCTTCTCCGAGTAGGCTAGTAAATTTAAAATTTAAGCAAGAGTTGGGATTTTATTATTGAAAATTTGGACTACACTTATCCTCTCGCAGAGTCACGTCACAAGCGAATAGTTACCATTGTCGGTAACTATTCGTTACCGACAATGTGTCTTACGTGTCTTACGTCACAGTGTCTTGTGTCTTTAAATTAGTTTTAACACTTTCTCTTTTCTTGATTTGACAGCAACTGGCGACCAGTTTGAACAATTTCCAGCGCCCATGGAAGGAGAACCCAGGGGACGGTGCTTTTTACGGTCCCAAGATTGACATTACAATCCTAGATGCACTGAAGCGCCCTTTCCAGTGTGCCACAATCCAACTGGATTTCCAGCTCCCCATCCGATTTGACCTGAATTTTATTGACGACAATGGGGAGAAGAAGCGTCCAGTCATAATTCATCGCGCCATCCTCGGCTCCGTCGAAAGAATGATTGCTATTTTGACTGAGTCTTGTGCTGGAAAATGGCCATTTTGGTTGTCCCCAAGGCAAGTTTGCATCGTTCCGGTAAAATCAGCTCTGGACGAGTACTGTGAGAAGGTCAAAAAGGATATCTTTGATGCTGGCTATGAGGTGGAAGTCGACTTGGATCCTGGGGATACTTTCAATAAGAAGATAAGGAATGCTCAACTGGCCCAGTTTAATTTTATTCTTGGTAAGATTGCGATTTGACTCACAACTCAATTTATATATCGGAGACTGTCTTTTTAAAATTGGAAGTTGAATTTTTGCGTGAAAATATTTAGAAATTAACAATTTGTTAGCTCTATTAATTAACCTACCTGATATCCTTGCAGTGCTGGGTGACCGAGAGAAAGAAGCTGGGACTGTCAACGTCCGCACGAGGGACAACAAAGTATTGGGGGAGCGCACCATTCCGCAACTGCTAAATCGCTTCCAGCAACTCACGGAATTGAAATCATTGAGCAGTGAAGATCCATTTGATTAACATGTAGTTTTGGGCTAGTTGTCAATTTAAAATAAATTCTAGCACGGTGGTGCGTTTTCAAGGGCCTTTGGATTTTAAAAATTAATTTGAAATTTTAAGAAAAGTTAATCATTTAAAATTAATTCCAAACAAGGAAATTCGTAGTTTAAAGATTAAACCGTAGAGCAGATACGGCCATTTCCAGCATTTTGATTGCATTTCGGACTACTGGCAAACGCTTGCTTGCTTGTGATCACTGATGGGTCCTATTCCAAATATCGAAGTACGAACGTTTAGTACGCGTAATACACTGATTTCTCATCTTAGTATACCGTAAACGGGTAAGAGCAACATACAGCGTACAAGTCGCAGTCGTCGTAACACTAATATTGAACAACACGAATTCCAATTAAACATTACTAAACTTTTGAAAAAGTGGTGCATAAAAGGTATCTATCGCATCGTACTCCCTAAATTTACACACATGTGTATTTACATAGTGAGAAAGTAATTAATTAGCCGTACGGTCAATGTCCCTCTCAAGCCACTCCGTTTTTAATTATGTTAAGGCTTGGTATTTGAGCACTCACCATCTAATTCTAATTGAATTGCATTTGCTAGTAAATATTTATATGTTTTGCGAAGACAGATGGACTTTTTCGTCGATGTTATTTATGTATACTTCAGCGCAAACTCAACGATAACAATTATGATTCTGCCTTATTCTCGAAACAAAGAAATAAATAGAACACAATTAAAAATGTAATCGAACTCAGGTAATATCATTGTAGAGGCATGCATTATCCATTTTCCAATTTGATAGTCACGGGGTGAATACTCCAACTTAACCCAAGAAACACTTCAGCCCCAATAAAAGCAAGCTTGAACCTAGCTAAGCCGTACTGCAATGATTTAACTTTAAGATGATTCATAAATTCCTGTAATGTGACTTAGGATGATGGAAGATGACATACTGTAGTAATGCACATCTTTACACGCAAAAAGAATGCGGAAGCTAAGCCAACGACGCTGCCGATCCGAGTTAGGCTCTTAGCTAAACTCCAAACGATTTCATTTGGCCATTTCCTAGTTTTCCAAGTAAAGTAAAACGGGCGGACAAGCTGTTGAGTGACATGACTTCCTCCCGCTCCTCCTTCAAGACATTCAGAAGAATGACTTGGTTTACTTATAGAATTTCAGGAATGAAGGTCACGTCAACCACCTGAAGCTCCTACAATTTGCAATGCTTCATTTACTCATTGTTTACAATTTAATATTCACACTTCATGATGAGAAATCCATTTCCATGCATAAGACGCCATGCTATGCTGCTAACGTTAGGGTGATGGCATCAATGAAGTTCAAGTTTAAAAATCAGACCAAGTGCACTCCTCCCGTGCATGAGAACTGAACCCCCATTGTATGACATTCAATAAAATTCACTCTTACATGAACATTATGTTATTGTGTGTATGACGTGTGAACTGAACATTTCATTTCATTGTGTTTGTTTCTTAATCCACTTATGAATGAAGCTGCGAATTGCTGGTATGNCTGAACCCCCATTGTATGACATTCAATAAAATTCACTCTTACATGAACATTATGTTATTGTGTGTATGACGTGTGAACTGAACATTTCATTTCATTGTGTTTGTTTCTTAATCCACTTATGAATGAAGCTGCGAATTGCTGGTATGTGGATGTGAAGTCGGGTTACTTGCAAACCCGATGGAAATGGAACACACAACACACTTTGCCACAATAGAAACACCCATAATTGTTGGTTTGACCAAAATTCTTAATAGAATAACGTCCTTTGACATAGCGTGGGAATCGTTTACAAGTTCTCCAGACCACATCATTTAAGGAACAAGTACCAGTAGAATGACCCAGCGAGTGAAATAATACGTACGCAACACAGAAGTCAGCGCGACAGGTGACAGTTGACAATGAAATCAGTATGTACTATTCAACAGTTCACATTTTAAAATGTTACAATTTATTATGTAGCATATCTTAGCCTCATTTAACTACACTTAAAATGTGTTTAATTGCTTGTTGACGAAAAAATTATTATTCAGTGATTCCTAATTTCTTCAATTAAAAAGATATCAAGCGTCAAGCACACCCGTGCCGTGTGTACGTTTCAGGTCAGATCAAATTGAGCTCAAATTATGTATTCAATTTGAATATTTGAAACATCACAGATTATTTTTCCAGATGAAACAAGTGAATGTACTTTTGTTCATCAACACAAAGAATTCATGGACCTGGGCCATCTTGTCTTGATCATCATAGCAATCATCATCTCTTATCAGAAAAAATTAAGATGCAATTTTTTTCTTGTGGTTGTGGCAGCCGTGGCGTGGCTGAGACCTGCACCATTCACGCACAGGTAAGACGAACGTATGCAATTCCTTACCTGCGTTTTGCCCTCTGTAATTGTGTTGGGGCTGAAACTCAGGTGTGCTCAAGTCGGATGCGGCTTCCTTCACAGTCTCCGTCCATCTTCAGTCCCGGACACACGCACTCAGGTTTCAATCCCAGTTTTTTATTTACCTCAACAATTACTGCAAGGTGGGAAACAATGACGGAGATGTGATTCAACTACGAACAATAGAATTACAAGATTTTGAGGGGTTTTAGTTAGGATATTCTTTAAATATATTGACACCACTGCCTTTTTTAAATTACTTAAAATAGTAAGAAGCAGACATTTTGATAAGTTTAATTAGTGTGAGTTTTTGGAAACGACAAGTGCCTGGAGTCGATATTTTCTTCAAGGAAGAAACCCGCTTGCCCTTGACTTAACATTCAGCATTCACCCTCAGGAGGGATGTACAGCCACTCAAAGCGGATGCTTCCGAGAAAGGTAACTTTTATTTAATTATTTTTAGGCTGGGGAATATAATTTATTAATAGAATTGTTGAGAAAGAAAGGAATACCATGTGTTGATGGAAAATTTGCATTGTAGTTGCGCGGGTAAAATATATTTGAAACGGTTACAATTAGATTGTAAAAATTTTGCATTTGAATGAGTAATATGCATATACTTGACCTTGGATTCCATGAAAGGGAATCAACCTTAAATTAGTAATTATCTTGTAATTAAAGCGCCTGAATCTGTAGAATTGGAATTGAATTAACTACTGTAGATCCTCATGTGAAGGTATACATATAAGGTAGCGGGATTACATAATTAACTGCTCAAACTCTGAGAAGGTAATTGATATGCAAGAGGCTAATAATTTAATCCGAATATAAGGAAAAGAGGAGGGACGGACGGTGGACAGCATCTCAATGGCGTACGCGGATTAATTAATTTGCACAATCGTAATTTGATCGTCTGAATAATTATGTTTCGCCTGCTACTTAAATTAAATACGAATGTATGAATTGTTAATTTCTTAATTTAAGATTATGTTGTATTGACACACCTTAAGGGAATCTCTTGGATTTTGCTCAAATTTAGCACATTTATTTAAGGCATTCACACTTAGCATTGCTTGCATAATAAAAATGCACCTGATCTGATGCTTAACCTTGTAAATCCGTCTATAAAAATGGTCGTGGATTAATTGCAATGTGTTGGGGGGGGGGGGACACAAGTAATTAATCCTGAGTACTAAACAAGGCATTGGGACTGAACATCATCGGCATGATCTGCTGACTCTTTCTTAATCCATGCATACATGGGATGAATAGAAAAAATAATTGCCATGGGTGTTTAATGGATGTAGGATTTGGTCTTTCGTCAAAGGTTAAAAAATTATTTAGTGGAATGGTGGGTGAGGACCTCATCTCTATTCCAAGCCCATGATCATCACTCGCACATCGATTTTTACAATTACACTCGCTTCAAGGCCTCAACTGGCTCATCCCAATTTTCCAAATATCCATCTGATTATTGATGGCATCTTATCATAAGCTAAGCACGCATTGCATGTGCTCAGGGTTTCTTACAACTAAAACGGCATGATCATGTCATAAGTCATAAGCTGAGGAAGGAAAAAATATGCAATTCTCCAGTTGTTGTATAAGTCATCCATCATGGTCCAATTTGATCACCTGCCGTCAACTACATAATTTTTTGCACTTGAGCCCTCCACAATCAGAGCGGCGCAGCGTAGGCACGCACTCCCACATCGTCTTCTTTTTGCAGTAAATTTCTATAAAATTGCTAATCACGGCCAAACATTTAAAGAAACAATTAAACATTTTAGGCTTTATTATTTTTATTTTATTTATTTTCCGGTACATTTCCAGTGTATAGCGTAATCAGCAGCGTGAGTAGTAATTAAGCAGAACAGGCGTGCTCTGTGTTTTTATAATAGAAATGTACTGAAGTGCTCGTAAATTGCAAACAAATTAATCAAAACGTCTCCCTGGCTGACTTTGGCGGTCAAGAAAGATGCTTGTTATTACGTAGAAGGGTATACGCAAGTATGTAGTAAGTAAATTATTATACAAAATCAATGCTGAGTTTGTTGCGTCGTCGTCGTCGTGGCCAATGTTGTGTTTCCGGGAGGTGATTTGCACATGTTGAAAGCATCCAGCTACATAGTCTTGATCCGCGGCGCCTGTGATTGTAGTTTACACGCAATTTGAGGGTTGGGATGAATCTTCCATAGTAAATTACGTACGTCTACGTACGTTTCGTGTTTAGCCACTACTATGTTTGTAGTAAGCAACTTGCTTTAGCCTTGGTCAAATGATTTGAATTTTTCTCAAATCAACCTCGTCTTCGTGTGAAAGATGCTGGGCTGCGCTGGTGGTGATCAGTCAGGATTCCTTCACCAGATTTGAGCTCATCTTCACGATTAATTTGGATGAATGGATGCGTCCAATTCTTGTCCGTATTATGAAGTCCAGGACAAGAATTGTGCATGCGCAAATGCAGGGGTAGTACGCAGTAAACACAAATAAATCGTGTGAGGAGTGAGACCGGTTTTGCAATTTATTCTACAGACATGCAAAACTGTTGAATAATTTTTGTTGGATTTACCCAGTTTTTCTCCAGATTTGGAGAGAAACTGTAAAGTATTTTGTTTTCCATGTTGATTGGAGTTCCAACTGGACACATTTAAGGTCATGTCGTTTTTTTATTATTAAATTACAACTTTATGTTATTTGTTTTCCAACGGATTAACGTACTCGAGTATGGAATGGAAGTCCTCTCCTCGACGAGTCAAGTCAAGACAAGTTTCAAATTTCATTTCAAGTTTTGATGGATTTGCATTTCCATCCTGCATAGTCATGCTCTGTGCTCAGTATTTTCACATGCAGATTCAAATTTGGATCCCTTCCAGACATTCTTTGTTTCGAGTTAGTGCAAATCCCCTTTCCCCATTAGTTTTTGCTGTATGCTAATCCAAGACCCGAAGCAATTAAATCTTTGTTGTTGTAATCTCTCTTCAGATGAGGGTTTGGAGTGCGAAGCCCTTGTTTTTTTTTTCATCGGTGGAGAAGAAACCCATTAGAAAAAAACAAAGGGGATCGGAATGTGGAGTGGTTGTGGATGATGGAATTGAAATAATGGAATGACATGCGAGAGATACAGATTAACAAAGGGATTTCCAGACACTCCACACAAATGCATGCATTTTGCATACCCCGTCCGTGAATTGTTTCAAGATGCATAATGCATTACAGACGAAGACTTCTAAAGGTGGTTGACCCATGGAGAAACTAATATAATGGATGACTTACATGTCACTTGGTTTGAAGGGTACTACACTTCCACCTTCAATTCCGTTCCTTCCTTAACCTTGGTCAATGGGAAGTAATGATGGTTTGGTTGTGGGGAGTCCAGGTCCAGGTTCAGGGTCCCTGGTATCTTTTTTTCCTTTGTTTTTTATGGATCCATTTACAGTTGCTCCGTTGCATCATTCATGGTAGTAGTAATAGTGGTTCTTATCCGGAAAAAAGAACATGGAACTCTTTTTGAATGCATAATGCATCACATTATTTCATTTCAACCGAACGGGCAACAAAGTCGCTTAGCGCACCCTCCATCATTACGTATTCCATTTCACTGTTATTATTTCATAAAAAAATGACAGGGGAAGGCTATTAGAAAACAATGAGACATCATTATTGGAGGGATTAACATATTATTATTTTGAATTGCTTGAGTTGCATGTCTTGATGCCTTGCCTGCCAAACACATCAAAGTTAAACAGTGAATTCCTAGCATGGGTTCTGTTAGTACTGTGAATTACACTAAACGACGGAGTTTAAAATACCAATACATTTCATGTGATTGTTTTCCCCCGACTTTGATTGTCGGGAGAATGAGAATTTTATGTAAAAGAAAAACGATGGTCGGGGTCAATGCGGAAGGAAGAAATCTCGGAGGGTTCGGAGGGTGTGATCATTCTTTGATTGGATTGATTTATTGTAGGATATTGTGTAGTTATGCGGAAACAGGATTTAAATTTATTTGCGACGTCATTGTCCGAATAACAATATTAAGACGCTAATTTCTATTTATGAGACGAGATCCATTGAATCCACGCTGAGCCTGCCATCGCCACCATCCCCACTAATTATTCATTTGTTCTAAAGACCCAAATGAAATGTTAATTTGGATACTTGATTTGGGAATGGGTTGGAACTCATGCACGCAATTAGGTGTTTGCCTCAAGCGTTGAAATTCACACTGCACTGCACTGCACTACACTGCGTGCCTGCCTGCCATCCGGCCAGAAATCAAAAGGGTTGAACTTGAGGAAAGGGGAAGTGTGGATGGGGTA
>JAAXYW010001215.1:0-23760 GCA_036851895.1 Orthonychiurus folsomi
AAACAAAAAGGCTAGAGTAGAGACGACTACGACGACGGCGGCATACACTTGCTACATCGTATATAGAGCTGCTGCATGCAATGCATGGCAGCCGCTCTAATAATACAACTTCGGCGACCACAACAACAGAAAAGATGACAAACCCAGCCAATACAACCCACGACCCTTGCGACATTGACGATGTACGTTACCTAACCCAATGTACTTGCATCCCTGCTGCATTGTGCATTGCATTATGTCGTCTGCTTAAAAAACTAAATCCTATATCGCAATAGAAATGAATAGAAAGTCGAAAGCTCATCTGCTCCTGTCATTCATTATTACAACTGATTTCTTTGTCATTTCTTTTTTGAAACTAAGTATACTATAGCCTTGTCGTAGCCGTAGCAGCGAATTGTCTTTCTTGAGGAATCAACGGACAAGGTCCAGTGGTCAAAAACTTTGTGTACGAAAAACTTAAGAAAAGCGGTCAGGGAAGCAAGACAATCGTTTGGTTTGGCTTTTCAGACAAAATTCTACTGCACGTCAAAGAAAATCTAAACAATTGGTTAGGAGATATACTGCTTGTATACAATATATAGTGTATGGCTATTCAATTTATCCCAAAGGTCAAAAATGATTTTATATTGTGTTTTGAGGGAAAACATAGATGGGCTTGAGCCAGTAACAATTAAGCACCTGAGCAAAAAGCTCCAGAACCGCGGGATTTTTGAAAGGTGCTGTTAACAACGGCAATTAAGATCATTTGCTGCACATGGGCTACAAATTTGACTGGTGTGAGTATGCCGAACATTCACTAGACTACAAATATGATACAATAAAATGATATGACCTATGACCTTCCAAACAGTTGAAACATTACGTACAAAGTTCCCCATTATGCCAACAATACTTTCAATTCAACAAAGGGCACCTTTCCATTACCGTCATAACCAGTATATACATTTGACCATTGTTTTGTACTGCATCTGCTCTGTAAGAAAAGTACAGATCATAAAGCCAACCGATCCATGAAAAGTATTCCGTATTTCTTTGCTTCATTTCATCAATAGGCCGACAATTAGCCATACAGACAAGGTTCATCCTCCTCCGATTCATAAAGGATGAATCGGGTGTTCCTTAGGCTCATCCTTACAAACACAGAGCACCCGAATAAAGGAGCGGTACCTTTGATTCACAGATCATTACACGGCGGTTGGGACAGAACAATAAATCCCAATTGTAATGTACGTGGAATTTAATTTCTTACTAGAAGTAAATATACCGCCCACGCTTGGATAACTATTCTTAAAATCGTAAAGAGTAGAAATATCCTACATTTTGTACATGGTTTTTGTGAAGTATTGAATAAAAAAACTGAGATTTGGAAGGAAACCTCAAACATTTATAATTTCAAATGTGACAAATCACAAAACGAATCTATTATTTTTTAAAATCATACAATTAAATCAAATACGACAAAAACTCCAAAACTTCACCTAATTTGATCTTAGGTCAATCATGATGTCCTATAACCAATCCAATGTAACTTTTACCGGTCAAACCTATATTTGCATTCCTAGTTAAGTACTCCCGTCTCTCGTCCCGTGTGCCTCTTAAAGGAAAAGACCTTTCACTTTGAAAATTTCCCATACGTACTCATCCTCCCCAATTCTATTCTAAGTAAAATCGATCCTACTTTCCCTAGTCCGTCCCCTGCATTGGTTTTCCTCTCATCTGCTGATACATTGGATTTCCTTGGATGAGGAGACATTGCAAGACGTAAGCGTCGCATCCTTTGTACAAAAAAAAGGACGATGGACGGTGGCATCAGTATGCAAAATCCAAGGATAGCCCGGCCCGCCCGCCCATAAGATGAGAATCTCGTTCCAGTCCACATAGCAACTTACGTACGTGTAGTACCAGTTATCAGGATCCAGCTTAAAGGAGAAATACAAACTGGAGTGGGGGTTTTTTTGTGTCTGGATTCTCAAGGTACTCCGTCCCGGACAGGACTGAACTCATCCAGATCCAACTGCATTTGAATGTAATGCAAATAGCTAGCCAATGTCCGCCTTTCTCAAGAAAAACCGATTTCCCAATCCGTAACGTACGGTGTACTGTTTTATTCATTTATCGTTATTCAACTTCCTAAATCTACTTACTGTATAAGAAAATAATTAAAATACTGCATGTAATTAAAAACATACCAATTAAGCCAATACACCTTTAACATGTCCTTAAATTTCATTAAATTCTTGTCATCGCAGGGTAAGTAATGGTTGGTATATGCATCGCGTGGCCTAACAGCCTCCTTTGTAAAAATCCAATGTAAAGTGATGAGTGAAAGTCCAATTTTCCTTTCAGAAGAAAGTCCTAGCTTCGTAAGTACGTACGTGGAGCTATCATTCTTCAGAATCGAATCTGTCCCCCTTGCTGCCTGCATATACTATCCCCATTACACAACATGTACAGGATTCCTAGACTCTGATCAGTGTGTACTGTGTGTACTTTACTTTACTTTATGCTACACAAGATACGCTTTCAGCTCCTGTAGATTCAATGCAGATTATAAATTGCCAATATCCTTTTCCATCATGATCCATCATCACTACCCAATCCCTCCATGGGATCCCCTTTTTCCCTTCATCGTATTTGTATCCATCTTCGCTTAACCTTAAGTAAGTCTACCTACCTACGTATATATACATATGCCTCGCCATTCAACTTTTGAATACAACATCCATGATCCAAGGACATGTAGGGTCTTCCTTAAATAATATTACATAGTTTACAAAAAAAAATCCATATATTATTATGCATAAAATACAGCGCAATTTCATGTGGATGGCTTTTATGGGTTAAAAACCAAATGAAATGAATAAATTGAATTCAAACCTCATAATATTTTAAAATAAAGTTTAAAATGTAAATTTTATAATGTTAAAAAATAAGTATTCCTGTAGGATCACCCTGTACGACGACAGTCTAACGTGGGACTTTCTCCATAAGTGCGGAAGAGATCTATGCATGTACGCACGGATGATGGGGAAAAGGGTGTGTTGGGAAGCTTTTCCTTAATCTTACATGCATAAGGCATGTTTCTCATGCCACTTCCCATGCATAACAAGTGTTGTAAGTGTATGAACTCATTATTGATCCTACCCCACCTTATCCAACGTCCCTCTCATGTTTTATTCACACCCTTCAAGGTGACAATGAGGACACACACACACATATGGCTCAGGCCTAAGTCCCCCCCCCCCCCCCCTTCCATGTGTGCGTGTGTGTCGCCAAATGTAATAACAGTCAATTTACGTGAAATAATATCCGTAGTCATAAGTCATCATATCCTAAATGCAGCGCGTACATGTACGTATGTAATATTTTCTATCATCTTCCCTTAATTCTAAAAACTCATTCCCGGAAAAGTTCCCTTTAATAAAAATGACACTCTGACAAGGGAAATTATTAATGTGAAAGACGATCGAGAAGAGGAGGAATCCGTACGTACGTAACGTAGGAAATGTATATTATATAATCATGTGTCTTCTTTATTTATTTCCAAAGCTCCAATCTCCTTCGTTTCTTTTTCCAGCTTAAGCTACCCACTCTTTCCATTGCGCCCGCCTTTCAGCTTACGCTTACTCCCGGGTCGAGCTAGCTGGATTCGAATTCCCCTCCTCTTTCATTTATTTATTAACTCGAGGCTTTTTTTTAGAAAGGGAGCAAAATCCTAGTTAATATTAATGTTTCCTTGTGTTTCAGTACACAAATCCACATTATTTATTTCCCACTGACTGCAAAAGTACACATATTGAATTACACGTATGGAATGGAATCCGACTGCACAGGTGAGACGCTCACCTTCGTCTATTTCACGTATAAAACAGATGGCGCAACTTGCACATTTTTGCCACCAAAATCCACAATATTTCAAATTACATTTAAAACTCAGTCAGATTTTATCATATTCTATAAAATAAAAATCCGTACGTTAAATGCGATGCCCATGCATGCTAGGATATGTAGCTTGTCCTGCCGAGCCGAGCCATATAGCGCCCTTCAAAACTGCGGGCGGATAAAAAGCCCGCGTCGCTCCTCAATTTCAATTCCATTCAAACCCAATCAAGGATTATGAGGAATGGACGTCGTCGGGATTCCGGTCCCTTTAGCAATTCGTCTTGGATCCACAGGGAGCCGAATGTCAAAGACATGTACCTTCAGTGTCCCAATGCAATGCAATACAACCAGATGCCCCAGCATCAAGTCCACTGACCCATGCATCTAAACATACCATATCCAAAGCCATTTTTTTTGCTTTATAAAAATATAAAATAATATTCCAGCCCATACGTACGTACATATGTACACCAAAGGATTTAATCCTCCATTCGGTATTTTCCCGCTCGCAGATTTGAAATTGAAATCCCAATTACACGCCACACCGCCGCGCTGAGTCTAAAATTGATTCAAATACGAATTCATCCTTGCTCAATCCTCATTCATTTTTTTTGAATTTGCCCCCTTAACTTTACCCAACCAAAATCTTTATCCTTCAAGAAATCCCTATGGACGCATAAACAAAGGAATTCTTCATCTCCACTCCAAGACGACGGAACTCAAAAGTTCCCCCGGATTATTGTTGTCAAAGCCAAGGAAGTGGAAAGCACACCTGGGACTTGTTAATGAGTCGATCCCTTCAAAAGGAATAAGGGGGCCCGGTCCTTACCCATAACCAACCATCGAGTCAAGGATCAGGCCGGCCGTGCATGTGCGTAGGAGGTCAAACCAGGTACGTACACGTACAGGCTACAACAACAATACATAAAAAGGGGACATTACAATGAATAAAAAAATGAAGACCAAAGTGCAGGCGCAGGCAGTGGCAGTCATGGGTTGGACTTCTTTATGTACTTAAAAATTAAATTCATCCTTTCAATGGACGCGGACGGGATGCTTGGAAGAAAAATTGACAGGATTGAGTGGGTATGCCATTCCATGGGTTGGATCTTAATGTCAGTCCCACCATTCTTTTAATTATCAGATCGTAAAAAGATGAACTTCCCACAAGAAGCAGAGGGGATCTTAAAGAAACCCTCAACAACTTCCATCAACTTGTCCGTCCGTCTGTACGTGGATTTGACATTCGAAAAATTAGTCAATCCCCGTCGTACTTCGTCTACCTGTGTATGCGCATGCGCTTGCGCAGAGCCGAATCTTGTATCTGGATCTTCCCGTGCCGTGTACCTCTCATTAGAAGAGCAAGTCTCAAACTTTAGTTTTACCATTAATCATAATGGAAAAGGGAATGGCAATTATTAAATTCCGAGTCAAAATAAAATAATTACGAATGATTCTGGCTATCCTGCACATGTACTTAATGTATGAACTTGTGTACGTGTATGTAGCATGCAATGCTAAAGGTGATAAAGATCAAAAGTCAATGGGTGGAACAAACGGAGTGCTTGGCTTTTGCTGATATGAATCCATGTTGTGGTCAGGCCACATGGTATTCTGTGCCATGCCATGCCATGCTGTGGGAGTACAAGTGCAAGTGCAAGTGCATCTTTCCTACACTGCACAAGGAAAGGATAATAATTTTACTGCATTACTACGATATACTTATGTTTGTGGCTAATCTTAATTGGATTTTTGATACCGATACCATAGGAATAATCATAATGGGGGATGTAGTTTATTCTCTTTTTAAAATAGACGGAAACGGGGTGGAGGGTCATTAGTTCCTTTATTAGTTGACTGAGGTAATTTTATGCCCCGTGAAATTATTATCATTTCCCTCGTCGAGTGTTTGCAAAACAATAATTATTTCACACAGAAACGCGCGCGGGTGATGGACGGCTGCGTCAGAGAAGGAATGTGGCAGAAATCCATAGTTTAACCACCCAACAAAAATTTACAAATTCATACTAAATGTACGGGAAATTCAAAATTCAGCGCTTCAAGTTTTCCAAACACTAAAATCCTTGACCGTTACATAAACAAAATACACAAACTACAAAATTGCAAATTCCCGCGCCTGTTTTTGGTATCCTGTCACAGATGGCGCTGGGTGGTGTTAAATATACCGGTAGGCACCTGCCTTGCTCTTCATTTGATTTTCCCATGCACGGATGAAGGAAAGGGCGGGCAATGACTCGTTTTGTACGATCGGAACACAATGCAATGCAATTCAAGAAAAAGAATAATCATGAATTAGACACTTATTATATGCAGAGATTACTCATTGGGAAAACGACAACAGATGGCCAAGTCAGGCCAGTCACTCGCCGTGCCGTGCCGTACCGTGGGATATGTATTGTTATGAATTAATAAGAATGAATGAAGGAATGACTCGCAAAAATAATTTCTGTAAAATGTAAATGGTCGGTCATAGTTTCGTGGAGCATTTTTTTTTCTATTTCTCTCACAAAAATGTGGAAATAATGAGTCAGCCATGCATAGCACGGCACGGCACGGCACGGAATTGCATTGCCTTTGCATTGTTTACCCCATCTTTCCCAAAAAATCGCATCACACGGAACAGACAAGCATAAAAATCCAATCCACATCGCATCGGAATCCGAAAGTTGTTCAAATCGGGGATGCGAGTGTTGCTATTATTATTATTATTGTTATTATCATTTGGAACTCTGGGCATAGAGTCACATTTAATGTGGATGAGAGCGTGAAGAAGAAGTACGGGGAATGGAAGAAAAACAGAGGCAGATAGAAGAAAAAAAAAGGGAAGGAGAATAAAAAGAAGAATAAAAATCAGAAAATGATTAAATACATAATGTGCGGGAGGAAACACAATAGAGTTGGGGAAGTACAATGGGATGGAGGGAAATTGCAAAATGATGAAAGATAGTTTTTGTTCCGTCTTCTTCCTTTTTTTTTCAAAGATTTTGCCCCATTCGAAAAATGCTCTACGTACGTACGTCTTATCCCTTCCGTCCACTTCCATGGTCAAAATCCCGGGCTCCATTTAAACCAAAAAAAAGGAAAGCATGGCTCACATTAATAACGCCGATATCATCACCACATATCCTCCCCTTCTTTTATTCTTCTCCCCACAAATCCCACTCTGTAGATCAAATTCTTTGTATTTTTGAAGAAAAAAATAATTGCAATTCTTGGGTGTTTTTTTTAAATATTCAAAAGAATTTCATCATGTCAACCTAATTTCCTCTCAAAATATCAAAGCATTTCCAAAAGTGTTTATTGTAATTATTTACCCGTATATGCAATTATAATTAAACCGCATGCGAGATCTGAACACTTAAAGCTAAGGAATGTGTGGGAATGGAATCATTAAGACCGTCATTAGCGGAAATAGGATTGAAGGAATGTAAATGGAATCCCCGTCTTAATTTCCCAATCATTCTAATAAATAAGTGGTTGATGGGACAGGTGTGTGGGTCTTGGTGTGAAAAGTAAAGTACATTAAACTCCGTCTATTCTTTGGATGTAAGGAGGGTGAACAATGGGGAGATTTTAAAATGATTTTAATAACAGGAAAGCCAAGTACATGTAATAATACCTAATTCCCGGTTTCTGCGCGAGGAGAGCGGGGGGATTCCTTCACTTTTTCTTAACTAGGAGATGCTCTCCTTATAGACAAAATCCTGAGCAAATTAGAGATAATCACGCTGCATAGGCGCCTATTGTCCGCCTTACCTTCAAAGTGCCAACTCATGGCATTTCCAGGGCACAATGAGGGCTCGACTAGGGCACTGCACCCACAACAAACAACAATTCATGCGGATAAAGTCCAACCGCGCATGCGTACGTAACGTACATACAGAAAATCCGTAATAAGAAGAATAAATAATGATTGCTCATCCGTCAATCCCATCCTTATTAACATGGAGGGGACGGGATCTACAAAAAATTATCATCTCCACAAGGTGAGAGATGGAATTGGAAACAATCGTGATCTCGCCTGTCATTCCTCCCATCTCTGTTTTATTGTCCGGCTCCAGAGTATTTTTTTTGTATTTAATTTCCATTCCAATCCACCACCGATTCCTTGGGTAAATAAGGCCATCCCCACATTCAATTTCTATGTACATCATCCGAGAATTCTTGCACGTCAAGGAATCCAAGTAAAAAAATTCTACCATGTATTCAGATTTAAGGAGAGGGGGGGGGGGAATTTCAAATCAACTCAAATTGAGAATTCACCTTTACGTCCACCGGTCATGCAAAACAATATATCAGCATATTAAATTCATTATTCGATCAAACTTCAAGTGGGAAATTCAAATTATCCTGCAGTTCAAGAAAATTTAATTGAAATATAAAACTGATCCAGGTAATGCAATCAAATCCCCTTCCTAACTTACTATACGTATAAAAAATAATTTCACTTTAATTAATTCATTAATAGAAAACTCCTCATGTAATATCTTGAATCCAATTCCCTTGTCCAATCCACTTGATTGATTACCCATACCATACCCATAGATCCAATGATTAAACAATTACCCAATCACAAAAAAATTGACATTCAAAGGTCCATACACTGCAATACACAAATACACCACACATCTATGGAAAGGAATGCCTCCCTACCCCATACATGTATGTATTATAGCCAAGAAATTGGCTTCGCCTTTTGCCATACCCTATAGCCCCTCAGCAAATGAATCCATTTGAGATAGCTCCGTTTGGAAGATAGTTTTTGAACCTTAATCGAAAATGTAGGGGAATGGAATGGAATGGAATTGGAATCCAAAATACCCTCATGCAAATGTATGTATTGTAACGTAAATAAATCGATCGATCGAAAAGGAAAGCCTTCACAATCCCTTCCCTTTTTTTCCCCATCCACACGACTACAACTCCCGCTAACTACAAAATACCGTCCGTGTACACACACACACGTCGTCGTCGTAGATAGAATAAAAAGGAGTTGGCTGCTGCTGCTGCTCAGGAGAGGAGAAAAAAAAGGACGAAAAAAAAATCGATGGTTGACTGTGAAAGTGAAGAGTGGAAGTCTGCTTTACATTACTTTGCATTACTTTTTTTTCCTCCCCTTCATACTATCCGGAAGAGAGAGTACTTTCTCCTAGTTAGGAATGGAATCAAAAGTGCGCGGGGAAGGATGACTCGTGACGAAGGTGGAAATCTCTAATCTACATATGGGATGGTTGGACTCCCAGAGGATGTCTCATCCGAAGGAGAAAGCAAACATACGAACAGATCTCAACTCTTTTCCTCTTCGTAGGTACCTACTTCAAATTTTACGTACCCACTTTCTTGAGGGCCCGGGAATTATAAATGGTAGGTAGGAAGGATAGGCGGATATTTGCCACTATGTCATATGTGCATGGGTATTGGAGTCTTGTTTCAAAATTGGTATTACTGATAAAAATTTTATATTTTGACATAAAGGTTAATTAAATAAGAGTTAAATTTGATCATTTAAACTAATTTGTTACGAATTGCACTCATTTATAGAATATTACAGAAAGTACAATATTCTACCATAAGAATCTGACATTTCATTGTAAATTAATAAAAATTGAGTATAATTAACCAATAAACTTGCGTCACAAATTAATTGAAACTAAACTTAATTATTAAGTTTTAGTAAATTTTTGTATTCTTTCTAAAAACCTAGAAGGATTTCTCTCTTTATTTGCCACGCAAATCCGTAATTCGCATTCCAAATTAATTAAAACCTACATTAATTAACTCATTTCACCCTTCCAACCCTAAAATCACCCGTTTACCCTTGTATTTCCTCCCATAAAATTTTAAAAGCCTCACTTCTTGTACTTTACCCTTGGCTTCAAACGTACCTATTCCCTTCAACCCTTTCCTTCCACTCTGGAAAGCATAGAATCAGCATTCCCTATTATCTTTACCTCTCATCTCCCCACATTCATCCATGCATTCAAAATTCTTCTTTCCCCTTTACTTTTCCCGGATCTTTAAGCATTGGGAATTGCATGGCGGTGTGTAGGTACGTACGTACGTACGTATTGAGTCAGGTCTGGCCTTCCACCACACAGAGCGAGTAAAAATGTTTGCAAAAGAAGATGAAGGAAAAGGACGTTTTTAGGAAGAGAAAAAAAAAGCTTCGTAAAAAGGGCCGGGTTTTTTCTCCACATGGGAATGTACGTATGCATACAATCATTTTCTCCCTTTTCTCAAGGATTCCTTTGCATTGGGA
This sequence comes from Orthonychiurus folsomi, assembly GCA_036851895.1. NCBI lineage: Eukaryota > Metazoa > Arthropoda > Collembola > Poduromorpha > Onychiuridae > Orthonychiurus > Orthonychiurus folsomi. Next base: position 10,163 of record JAAXYW010001215.1, read on the forward strand.
TTGCATTGGGATTCCAGCTAGCATTTACTTAGCCCTTCCTCGTTCTGAAGTAAAGAATAACGTACGTACGGACCGTAGTGCTATTGGATTGGTTAATTTACATAAAATCGAATTCTTTTCCCCAACACACACACACACACAGTTCTCCTGTCACCCGAATTCGGGGCCGTCGTCGTCGTCAGAAAACTCACTTATTATACAAAGGCGAAAAAGGGTGGGAAATTCCTTTCTTCCCTTTCCCCTTCCTTCGACAGATCAACCGAATTCAACGAATTGAAATTGAATGCAAATCGAAGGTCCCGCCAGATCCAAAGACGACGAAGAATAATCATAATACCCGCCATACCCACTATGGGATCCTCACCTCAGGTGAAAGCAAATGCAATCCAATCCAATGCAAAACCAACGGGAAAAAGCAAAAGCCAAGGAAAAGAAAACCACTGGAATTTCCTTTCCAGTCAGGATTTCCATGCCTTGCCGTGGGAACAAATTTATAATATGACATGACCAGAACCAGACGCATCGCACGTGCAAGTTCGTCTATGTATGTAAAAATGTGAAAACTAAAAGCTTGGATACCCGCAAATCATACTCAAAAATATTACGAATTGGACGAACTAAATTAAACTAATATTCTTCGTTTGTTATTCAGAACCAATTTCGACGACTCCGCAATATCCTTCCACGTGTCAAACTCCCGTCATGCAAATATAGATCCAAAAAATTGGATTCAACCGTTATTTGTTTGCATGAAGAAATTTGACTCAGACTCCATAAGTAACCGATATGAAAATATTTTTAGCATATAAATTACGCATTTCATTAGAGAGTCGGTCCAGACAGTGGGGGCGGGAGGAGGAGAGGGACGTAGAGGCCGTGACCCCATGTGACCTGGAAACGATGAAGAAAAAAACCTTTCTCCGGTGGATCTCCGTATTTCCTTCCTCCTTCCCACGGCATGTCAGAGTTCAGAACAAGAGAAATTTGATCATCTACATTTTCTTGAAGAATATAATTGAGATGTTCAAGTCAGCCAGACATCTGTGTGTGTGTGTTTGTTCTTTGGAAAAATCCAACCATCGGTTTTGTTGCCTTGGTTCATTATGATTTGGATATGCTCGACCATTCAACTCAATTCTTCGTCTCGCCTCATCTCAGCTTTTGTCTTCAAAGACGAAGACAGGTAGTCAGGATTTGATTAAGTCATCACATCTTAAGGAAATCGATCCTAAACCGAATTGATTGCTCTATTTTTTTTTATCCTACGACGTCTTACCTTTCTTAAGATTAAGAATTACGTGATGGAGATGGAAGTACGTACGTACGTATGTATGTGAATTCGGTAGCTTCATGAATATTAATTAGTCCCATGTATGTACATGGTAAGACATGATAAGGATCGGGAGCCAGGAATCAGGGGTGAATACCAATGCGCATGTCCATTGTACATGCCCAGCCCAGGCCAAGGCCAACCTAACCCAACTTAATTAATTCTTTGCTTTAAAAACCTTATTCTTACAAAAAAAAGATCATACTTTTAAAATTTGTACGTCTTTTCTCAGACGAAAATTACATTTAGCATCTATTTTCGCAAAATGTTTGAATAAAGCGTAAATTGTACTGTGTTTTGCATGGTGAGCCCGTCTACCATTTCCAAGCCACCTGTCTGCTGTCTGCCAATCAAATTGCGGCTGCCTTTGTTTTAGATTGACTGAAAGGATTGCGTGCGTGGAGGGGGAACGGTAATAAAGACATTCATTCGTGGAGGGGATTAATTAGCGGGAGGAGAGAAGGAGGGTGGGACTTGGATTTTAATTGTTTTGCGACGGTGCATGTGGAGTTCGCGGGTTTGGATTGGCGGACGAGGCGCAAATCCCGAAGCCAAGACGAAGGAATCCTGAAACACAAGGCGGAGTGCTAATGAGTCCGACTGACTTCACTTCTTTTCTTTCATTCAACAAAAAGGAAAAGTCAAGATTTTTCGGGGAAAAGAAAAGGAAGATATGGTGAAACGTTAAGAAAGACCTACGTGCTGGGATTTATGCAATAAATCAATGCTGAGGTACAGGACATTACATACACAACACAACCTGGCATGCATGTCTACCTAGGAGTCAACAATTTATCAAAAAAAAATGCCACTTCGATTTTAGCATAAATTTGGCGCCAAATTTACGGGTACTGTTAGGATTTGTCTGTCATTTATGGTGCAAGCCGTAAATGCATGCAGTGTAAAGTTAAATTTGGGCAGTTTGTAGTAAAAATCATTCAGTTACAATATTGGTTTGACGAGAAATCTTAAATTTGAGAAAAAAATGTTCCAATTTCCATAGATTTGGCGCCAAATCACAATTCTCTCCGATTTCCTCCTCATTTCATGTTGAACTCAGACCAAATGTACCCAAACAGAAAATAAAATAGTGGCCAATTCCCGACAGTTGTAATTTACTTTCCCAGCTCCCAATCTGATCGTATTTACCCATGAGACCAAGACCTACAATAGTCCGCCATTCCCTATCCAAAAAACCTGCAGAATTAAAATGGCAGTTCTTCGCCGTCTCCTTTAATATTCTCAATTATGGGTGACCATGAGGCGCCACAGTTGGAAGGCGTGTCTGGAAGCCAACGTACGTAGCTTTTAGCCACAATTTCCCCTTAAAATCCTCTCATTTCTCTAAAACTTTCATTAATGGACACGAAACGACGACGAAGGAAGTCAACGAAGACCACCCCTTCTGTTTAATTTATTTTTATTTCAATTTTCCAGTCAACAGCAGCGGCCATTGCATTGCGTTCCTCGCATGGGAATCGGGGGTCTCGGAGACGCGAGTCCAACACTGTAATTATCGCGGAAATCCGCCGCACGCAATGAAATTCGACGTCCGTCCGTTCCGTTCTACCCTTCCTTCAAATCCATCATTAATAAGTCAAACGGGGTGTAGTCGTCGTCATTCGTATTTATTCAAAAGACTATGAGAAATCCACGCCTTCCTTGGACTCGAGTTGAACTAAATTAATTTAAATATTTTCCAAGACTGGGGAGATTGAAGATTATTGCCTAACGTTTAAGTCCGCATGGGCTAGAATTATTAAATCTTGATTGCAAGGTACGGTCAATTTTGAGACTACAAACACGCGATACGCAAAATTGTGGCTCCAATCCAACAGCCCAGAATATTGTAGTAATCAAAGAGCAAAAAAGTACAGGGTATTCCACTATAGTCGATTAGGATCATATTTGGCGGCAAAATGACCACATTTCAAACAAAAAGGGAACATTTTCTTGGATAAAGTGATTAAATTATGCATAAATTGTGCAAAAAATCCACTGAATGCAAATGTTTCCATAAAAATTGCCAATAGGTGGCGCCCTGAGTTCACTACGAAAAGCGACACGCAATGGAATAGCCACTGTCATATGGATTAGCATACAACATAAAGATGAAACATTAAACCCTTGATCAATTATGAGTTTTGAAAGATGACAAGTGGAGTTTGAACTCGACTAGGGGAAAGATCCTTAAAGAATGTCTTAAGGAGTGAGCACGACTGATGACATGACGGCACCCCACTGTGAGTCTAAATAACTGCACAAGAAAAAAAGATACAAGTCACACTCAGAGCAGGAGCAGGAGTGGAAAACTCATTAATTCAAAATTCAATCGCAAAAATTATTCAGCACTTTGTTACAGTGGAACGTCATGCAAAATGCAATAAATACGTACGTTACATAGTAAAGGTGCAGTGCAATGGCTATATGGCTATGGTATTTAGAGATCGTGCTCCGTTTTATTTTTGAAACTCTATTGCTCCCCCTTTACAATTACATTGTTGATTGTGAATGGGAATTGAAGGGTGGGTTTGACTGACTACAGGCAGACGACTCCTCAATTACAATTATAAATTTATTCCTATCCTCGTCGTTAGTACTGTACGTACTGCGCCTGCGCCTGCGCATGGATATGTACGTATGTTGTGTGCCTGTGTTTATCCTCATCCTGATTAAAAAAATCCAACGCCGAAGATGTAGTGAGTGGATGAGATGAAGTGCTTTTTTTAATTTGAGAGGGGATGAATTAGATTGATGGAATAATAAGAACACGACTTCAAAATAAATCTATTTGCATATTCATGACTCCATTAACTCATTCAGGGATTGGATTGTAGGCTCATCTCAACGTGTATTTCTCCATGCCTTAAAAGTTACCAAGAGTTGGGTTCAATTCCTCTCCCTTGCAAAATAACATTGGAATATTTCCCTATGCACTAGACAAAATTAATAAGTGGTGCCTGGGTCAAACGGGTATAATTTTACAGACTAAAGTAGGGTTAAATTTCTCTCCCATTCAAAATGTAGAATATGAGATTTGTATGGGTAAAGCTTTAAGGGTCAAGCAGGTCAAGCTTGGCTTGGCTATTTAAAGGAATTCGTAGAATATCAAAAAATAGAAAAATTACATTGCATAAGTTTAAGTGTCCACATGAGGTAATATATGTAGTACTACAGCGGTGCTCGGTTTTTGTTCCTTTTTTAAATGGGTCACGTCGGTTCACCTTTTCTGAGAAACTCAATTCTTGGTATTTGTAACAAACCCAATGGTTAACTCACCCTCTTAATTCTATTTCTGATTTCTTGCTTAACTTATTTCTAATTTTAAACAAACCATTTACTTCATAATACGGCAGCTTCGGCTGCCAGACATTCTTCATACAATTTTCAAACTCCAAACCCTCAACTTGAAAATCACTCAAAAGTTTCCCAAATTCGCAAACCCTAAAAAAACCCGTCCTTCATCCAATTACAATTTTGAAAATGGTTAATTCCAATTCTTCTGTGGTAAGTAGGCCAGTTAAACTGTGTATCCTATTTCCTTCAGTTTTTATTTGATTTGTTCGCTCTAAATTCAAAATCCTCAACAATTCTGAATTCTGTTGCATTTATATTTTCAGATTATTGATGTTCCTTTGCGCCATCGCCGTCGCCTCCGTCCGTCCTCACCGCACCAACCCCACTTCTCCTCGGAAACCGAATCCGAATCATTGGTCCAAAGTCCAATTGTCGCCAATTTGACCTCCACAAATACTTCTCCAAGCCAACTTTGCCTGCTACAGGGATGATGTACGACATGAACGATAACCCGACGACCATTTCATCTGACGACTTCAAATTCAAGCCAACTGAACCAATGTGCAGAGTCCAAGTGCGACCAAGGATCTGATTTGTACAATTATTCCATGCAAGTAGTTGATACTTCTTAAACTTTTAGATATCATAACCAGACTAAATATATTTAGTTACGTTCCTTGATATGTGAATTTTACTGGAGGCATTTCCCTATTATATTGATGTACTTAAGTCATTTGTAAGCTGAATGTAAAAAAAAAAACCTTCAAGATGCTAAGGGCAGGCGGAATATAAATATATACAAATAAATGTAAATAAGTTAGCATTGAAAATTATTAAAAATAAAATAAATCAGTTTTAACATGTAATGTAAGATCTTTTTTCGCAACTGACACACACACACACACATATATATTTCATATTGCTGCGTTTAAATTTCAAACTAATATTATTTTCACCAAAATCTAGTCCCAATTTTGTTATTGACCTTATTTGTTTTGGCGGGACCGAGGGAGATTTCCAAAAGAAAGATTTTCCCCCAAGCACACACGATGCATATTCCAGGTTAGTGGAAGGCTCTCCCAAGCAACGAAGAGTGAATGAATTGAACGTGACACTTTCTTTTAACAATTTGGTTGAACACAACATATTTTGGAAAGGAAAGAAGCTTTACTATTACATAAAGACCGAAGAGGAAGAAAGTGCTTCGGGAGAGAGAAAAAGGTTAAAACCCGGGTTCATTTTGGCACCTTCTCTTCGTCTGCACTCCATAACTTGCGGGCCTTAAGGATGAGGATCCACACGGCACACACGGCTCTTAATGGAAGGCCTAATGGTTCCTTGGATTTACTTCACTCCCTGTAAACATGCCTTTTCCTCCCATTACCATCCCCAAACTCCCTTACCAATTCCCTGTACTTTACTCGGAAAACTTTCAAAACACATGCTTACAGCTTAAGGGCAAAAGGTTACATTTAAGAGATGGGACTTTTTTTTTCTTCATGCAATTTAGGTTAAGCCTTTTCTACTTCCAAAAATAGCATTGTTGTCTTGGAGGGAGGATTCAAAATTACAAAATCCCGCGGGCTATTGCAATAGTAGCCCGTCGCAATATTTAGTCTCGTTGGAAATACACCAAATGCTAAAATCATTTCAAAATATGACAAAAACTTTCATTTGAACTTTCAAAATTTCAAAAATATATGGCTACACTTATTACGACTGCGACTACGTGTGAAATTCCTCGTATGTGAAATACGCAGGATTTAGTAATACAAAATACAATGCATCAAGAACACAAATCCAATCCTAAATCTCAGAACAAAAGAAAATTACACAAAAAAAAACCTTACGACTGCCACTGTCGTTGTAATCTTCACAAGATTTTAACATGTGAGTGAGATGTGTAACAAGACAAGGAGTGGCGGATGGAGATGAATTCATTATCCCAACAATTTGTGAACCCATCATCTTAGCATTCCAGACGCAGTATTTAGTTCGTCTTATTGTTTGATCATCTTGACGAGTCATCTTTATCTCACTCTACTTCATAACTACTTCACTTTTTTTTCTTGCAAAGCGCATACAACTGCACTGGGTTCATTACATTAGCATTACAATGGGTAAGGGGTAGCTTCAGACGAAAAAAAAAATCCCTTCATGAATAATTATGCCCAACGCACTAATTGAAATGGAGGAGAAGATGAGGATGCGAGATCCAAGGAGAATGAGATGAGGGGGAGAACGTAATGTAACGTACAGTAGCTCGGAAATAAATACTCAAAGTCTTATCTACTTTGCAACGAACTGACTGACTACTTTTTCAGTGTCAGGATTTTAGCTGAAGGATCACGTCCATCCAACCCGACTCAACTCCTTAAAAAACTATAACACTTTGCATAATTAAAGTTTTTTTTTAAATTGGGGATTGAGCTCCCAAGCTCCTGGATTATAAATTACATGACTCTACGAAGCCATTAATTACAACTGGCTCCGTTGTATCCTGACATTCATTTAAGCGCAGCGCCAAAATTTAAAATTGGATTATTATTACATTTTAAGAATGTAGAAAGCTTTAAAATCCTTTTATTGTATAAAAAATTGATTCCAACTTTTCATTGTTCATTGTTTTAAGCAATGAAGTAATTATCATGGTACGTGAATTTCCCGTTAGCAGCAAAGTGCAGTGTAATTAACCGGGTCATAAAATCTTGGATGAAAATAAGGTTAAAACTGGTTTGCCTGTATGCACGGAATATAAGTAATACTCAAAATTTAAGCAGATGGCTCCAAAACCCATTCGTGTAAGGCTACACGGCCGGCTTACTCATCTTTTTATGATATGTACATGCCCCATGCTTACAACCATTCGGTATTTGACAAGTACCTTTTAAATGCTAGCAAACAACTACAAACATTTCCAATTGTGTTGTTACATATGTTCAAATGTCTACATCGCCCAAGTGCACTTCAATGGCCACCCTTGCAAAAACAGGTGCCTGAATGGTCAGGAAACTTATTCTCAAATAAAATTTGTATTAAAATTATTAAAATTCAATGGCACACGATTATGTATGTATTTTCAAGAATACCCAAATAATGTGCTGTCATATTTATCACTAGGTGTACATAAAAGTTGTTTAAGATAATTGACGGACCCGCCTTTATCCTTCGGCTGCACTGGGGTGGGTTAAGCCACGCCCCTCCGTGTCAACCTGTGTCAATTACTCCTCAACCCTTTTCTCCATTCCAAAATCCCTTCACACCTTTACCACAAATTAACGTCTGACCGTCCGTTCCTCCAGGAATGCTGGGCTTAGGTTTGAAGGGGAGGCGGCTGTTTGTCAAATTCAATTGTTCTCCAATTCCTCATCTCACCCCTTTTCCCGCCGAGGCTGTGCCGTACCATAGACGTTACCCATCCTCCCTTATCTTTTTAAATGACTGGAAAAACTGTCATATAAGATTTAGCCAACGGCTAGGAAATCCATCATTTTAGGTACGACTTGTCAGAGGAGAGGTTGGGTCATAAATGATGTACCTCATCCATTGAAGATCGAAGGAAGAAATTCCGCCAAATTCAAAATTACATGTACATTTTGAATAAAAAAGTTGAAAATTTGATGTTATTAAGTGTACATGTCGTACATTAGTTCCCAAAGATGTCATTTTAAATTGTGCCATACATGAAAAAGGGATTGTAAATTAACATAACTTGCATTGTGTCTCGGATTAAGCAGAATATGATGTATTTTATCAAATGAAGACAGATTAGAAAACATAACGGATATGGAAAAATGCGAGTACATTTTGAAATATATTTTCTATGAACGGCCCCTCCGATGCAAGTACGTAAAGAGAAAAAGAAGTAATAGAATCACAATTGGATGGCTTGGAAATCTTCAAAATGATCAATCATCCCTCATGCACGGAAAGGACCTCGCATTGTTATTTACAAATGAACCACAGCTCACTCAAAATTCCGCCCTCAGATGGATTTTAATTGGATTACATGCCCTCCATTCCTTCACAATCCAATGCAAACAAAGGGAGTGATAATTGACGCAATGTTTTTTTCAATCAAAAGAACAAATGAGTTCAATAGTTACGTACGTACGTACATCTAGCATTATCTTAACGTACGTTGTACGTGTACGACGACTGACGACCCATATGCAGCAGACTAGACTCCATCCCATCGTGTCTTGACAGACAAGAAGTGAAGGTTACATGGAAATGTTCATTGAACTCCAATCAGTTAAAAACCATGGTGGATAAAAAGTCAGTGTCCATCAAATATCCTATGAACCATTTTTCCTATTATGGAATATGTGAGTGAATGCATGGAGTCATTTTGTTATAGTGTCTTGTCTTCCAAATGACTCACAATTGTCAAAGAATTAATTAATTAGATAAAATCTTTGTAGACTGTCATGTCAACTTTAGATCCTTGACAGGTTTAAATTGGACTTGACAATTTTTATCTTCCTCGTCTACTCACGCACGCACGCTTGCTATGTACATATTCAAATGTGGGGATTTTCAAAAAAAATTATTCCATAAATTAATGCATAACTTAATAAACCGGCCTGATCGGCTTCATTCCCCCACATGCAGTAGCATTGCAACAATTAAAACTTCAGTTTTCAAGCAATTTCTGACAACAATAGCCACGTACGTATGCATTTCCTACCTCAGGCCTATCAACATATGTATAACCTTGCATATAATTACCTGGACGGGTTATTTGAGTACAGATCAAGATATCAAAGTCACGGCCTCCTGAGTGCATTGATTTTGGTCTACGTTTAATGATTAAAAAATCCACTCCTAATCACAACGTAATATGGTATAGCCTGCCACATACATATTACATCTCGCCAGATTTTTCCAGGAGGACTGGATCTCAAATTCCTAAGCTAAGGATCCCCTTCATCCAAATACGTACGTACATAAGAAATTCATTGGGATAGATTTGACTTTCCCCCCTCCTTGATAATGGCTCTTTCTTCCCCCAGTCTCAAAGGCAAATGTAATCCATCTTCTTGAAGAAATTCCATAGCACACACACCCGAAACCCACACTTCCCCCATTATATGCAAACCTTTGCCTCCAGTCGTTCTCGCCGTGTTATTTTTTTATTTCAACGACGACGGCCTTTGATCGAGATGAAGCTACAAGCCAAGGGGGTGAGTAATATCATAATGCATTATTGTGCATCCCTTATACCATATCGTACCCAATGTAATCCAAAGGCAAGGCACGTACTTATTAGTGGACCAATTAATCATTTTTTAATGACAAAGTTTGAGGGGAAGTTAAAAAAAATCAAACCCAGCGGATGTAATTAGATATGCAAAACTACGAGCGGATCATGCACCACCTTCATACGCCCTCCTTGCACGACAAATATTACCCGATCTTGTATCGTATCCTTATATGGGATACATCGCTGCAAGCTCCCCAATCAAAAAATTATGGCATTTAATGGATTTTTTTGGGAAATTTGACCGATCAATTACATCGTACATCACAATCTTCACCTCCAAGCCACGAAAATCCGTAATTACTGTACTCGCTGCGGGGATATGAGGAATTTATACAAAATACGAAGATAAAATACTACAAAAAATATGTACTGTACGTATGGAAAATTCCTGAAGGCGATGGTAATTATCTGACGTGTACTGTGTATGTAATTATGGATACCAAAAATGTAGGAGCTATAAGCGCCAATGATATTCATACGTAAGAAATTTGTATTTGAATTTGACAAGTTTTGAACGGGGATGTAATTGCTGGGAAAATTGGTGCAGCTCGTCAACGTACAACGTAAGTTGAATCCATGCATGCATGCATGAGCAGAAAAGCCAATGATCTTTTCCAAGGAAAATCTTTTGGGAAACAAATGCTTGAGGGATTTTTATTGTCTTCCTTTGAACGGAGGAAGGTTTAGACTAGGAAATGGAGAAAAAATCACTTAAAACTTGCGTTGAAGCGAATCTTTTACGCTTTTGACTTTGAGAAATCGATTAAAGTCTGGCGACGCGGACACTAGTGCTCTTGAATGTAGTAAATCCATTTTCTTTCCTTTATTCATCGCATCTCAATTTAAGTCGGATTTCAACGCACAGTGCAAAATTTTGACGCATTCAAATTAAAGCGCGAATTTAAAAAAAAATCCCCTGTCATTTTGATGATTAAACCTTAAGATGGTCGCCAGATGCAGTACTACATTATGCAGTAGCGTGCATGTGCAATGCAAACAAAATAAAGTTGTCTACGTATGAAGAACGGCTAATTCGTGAAAGGCGAAGACAAAAGAAGGAAAAAAAAATGAGCAAATGCCAAGTTGTTTGGAGTAATTTAGTCGTGTCGGACATGGCGGTATTTATTACAGGGTTTCATGGGAGTGATTAATCCTTGTTTTGACTTGAGCCTTTCGCGTTTAGAAGATTTCGGAGAAATCTTTTTCCCTTGTTTGTACGTTAACGTACCCAGACACGCAGTTGGTCGTTAATTACGATGTAAGGGAACCCTGGCCTCCGCCTCGCCTGACTTTTTTGGATGGAGAGATACACCCTGGCGGCGAAATCAACAGGTGATTATTAACCACTACCACTACTTTGTTTTCTGTGTAATTCATTCCCGAGAGTCTTCAGTCCGTTCCTTTTGCCTCAAGGTTCAGATTCACATGGAAAAAATTAGGGTATCGTCTTCACCTGGCCGCCTTTCATAGCCATATGCATGGATTTTAAGGGCCAGACATCTAATCAACTTCTTGAACGAATTAAAGGCTCCTCCAATCCCTGCCAAATTTACAAGCCTTTGAAGTTTCAAAATCCCCGCTTTTTTACGCTATGGGCAATGCATACTATACAGCCAAGCCAGACCGGTAAAATGCATTCTGCAAAAAACACATACACGAATTATTCAACCTAAAATACTGCAAATTTTGCCCTAATTTATCTAAATACCTAAAATATATATATTACATATGCACAAAATGCCAGAATATAATTGCAATGCATTAGTAAGGGAAGGGAGAAATGTAAACACGTGACTCAACTCCGTCCGTCCGTCAAATAACCCATGAAACAAACAGACGGGAGTTTTCCGGTCCGAGTTCAATGTCGGGGGAGTCTAAAGTGGGTACAACGGTCAAACAAGTTGTGGACCGGGTTGAAACCTTGAGTAAACAAAAGGAGGACATGACCAAACCATGTTTTCCACGACCTAACCTAACGGAACCGGCTAAATCGGTAGTGGAGACAATGGAGGGAGAAGTGAACAGAAATGGATGGATCTGTGGTCAACCTGGAGATAAATGGGGAAGCTGAATCCTCCCCGAAAAAAGCCAACACCAACAAAGTAGATGTACAAAAGCATCCGTCGTATTGCCGACACTCCATTTATTTCAATGGGAAAGACCTGACCCTCTCGGTCGCGGCTACACATAAGACCACCGGCAATACTAATTACACACTTTCCTTGACATAAGTCAGACAGAGTGGGAGGAACCCAACTCACCACTTCTTATATATTTTCTGTACCCCTATTCCTCATCTGTAAGAACGAAAGCATCCAAAGGAATTATGGATCTGTGAAGAAGCGTGGAGGGCTCTGTTTCCTTCAAGTGCTGAAATACAGTCAATTTTTTCAATGCGATTAAATTTTATTGCGGCTTAAACGTTAGAAACGTCTAATTTTCTTCTTTTTGTTTAAAAAATCAACAGAAATCTTAATTTTTACGTAAAATACCTCACAAACTTTAATTTCTCCATAAAAAAATGTGAAATCCAAATTCTAACACGGAAACTACATCAATGATCCTAATTACCACCTTACAATCCTCATGAATCTCAATTTTAAAGTAAAAAATACCACAATCCATCATACTGATGTTAATTTTATAGGAAAAACACTATTTTCTACCCGAAACACATCATAAATGTCAGTTTTCCCTTCAAAAACATCACAATTCTAATTGATTCCATTGAAATCCCTACAAAATACTAACACCAAAATGTCAATTTCTTAGAGTTGATGATGACGTCACAAACACACAGTCAATGCTTAGAAATTCCACGACGCTCTGAGGATCTGAGGGACTCCACTCCCATCCCATTAGCCTAGGTGGGACAAGAGGATAAGAGACGTACAAGGTAAGGAAAAGGAATGAAAGGTGTGTGTGTGTGGTGGCGGGGTGATTCAAATTGAAATTGAAGTATCCTCCTCATCCTCATGAGTGAAAGTAGTGTTGGGAAGAACATCAACATCCCTTCACTGAGCGTGTGACATTTCCACTCTCACTTCCATTAAAGCCCCATCCCTTCCCCGCCCAGCCCAGAAAAAAACCCGCCTGCCTTGCCTGCCTTCATCCTCAGGTATGCATGGGCAAAAGATCCCTTCAGCTTTTAACTTTCCTTCCCTTTTTTCCCTTCCCTCTGTCCTCAGAATCAACGAACTCATGCGTGTTTATTGAAAAATCATTCTCCCTTGAAAGCATTTGCCATGAGCCTAAAACCCGGTAATCGAAAATTCATGTCTGGCCCAGAACAAAACTTCCTCCCCCCTTTAGCCTCCATGCAAATTTAAATGTAATATAGCCTCCTCAGACTCATACAGTCAAATATCGTGTAGGTATAACTCCCTATCTGTTATGTACGTATGTAATGTAGTTACTTTCTCCCATGTAACTATAGTATATAGAAAAGTAAAAGTAAAATCCAACCTCCGCGTCTTTCGTTTCACTTTTCTTGGAAGGAGAAAGCATGGCTGGGCATGGGTGGGCTGGAGAAGGACTTTCTTTTTCCATTTGACACATTTGTCTTCGGTTGATTTCATCCTTACCCCACAGTCCATGCCTTGCCATGCCATGCCTTGGGAGGAACTCTATTTCATTTCAATGTGAGTACGCTACGAAGTGAGTGGGAAGTCTTTGAAAAAAATTTCAGGAAGGATTTATTTAAAT
>JAAXYW010001216.1:0-23756 GCA_036851895.1 Orthonychiurus folsomi
TGCTCTTAAAGATATTTCGGTAGATAGTAAGTAACATAATGAGTAGTAGGCAGACCTTTGTACTTTGTGTAGTTCTTTCCGTCCGTACCATTTCCTTAAAATCCGATTTTGGTTTCCTCCTTTCCATTGCATTGGATTCGGAAGTAGGCGGACGGTGGACGCGGAACTGAGCATTTCAGTTGACAAGAGATGGGGAGATAAATAGTGGAATTTAGAACTACGGGCGTACAATGGATTCAAATCCAATACCCGAACCCGCTGAAAGATAAAACAAACTTTGTACACTTCAGTTCAAGCATATCGCATATGCACCCACTTTCTTAAAATTCCAGCTGCGAATCTTTTCGCTTTCCAAATCTCAAAAAGCAAGAATCCACGTGTGCAAATTTACATTGTATTTTATTAATTGGCGAAGCGCTTGAATGAGAGGGAAAGTGGAGTGAATTGGGTTAGTTAAAATTATTCAGGAGGACGTCATGTAATATTTGGTTCATTAGCATGGCGTTGATTAATTACCTTGATCATTTTGACATGGACATGATGCAACAAAATCAGGGTTTCAACCCTAGTGAACTAATTTACAGCTCACCTGAAGTGCATTTAGACGTTCTCATGTCGCTTCCTTATCTTTTGTCTCAGTGTACACGTTTACAAGCAGCAAGGGGGGATCAACAATTAACCGATTGCAATTTGTTGAAACACATGATAATATGCTGGTAGTATCTTAAAAAGTAACTACTCCAATATGAATCAGCTTTAATTACTTGAGCTACACATATTATGCGGCCAATACAAAACTGTTTTACTGGGTTATAATTTGAGGAAATATATTATAAGTTTGAAATGGCTTGAAAATAATTTACAGCTTACAATTACACCAGTCGTATTTACATTACAAGCCGTATTACTATGTGAATATCTCATTTTTCAAAATCATGAAATGTCAATTTCTTGACCCTACCTAATGTTTTCATACGAATATACGCATACTCAATATTTGATTGACCCTTCATTTACATTTTTAATTACAAACGTAATATGTGGAAACCAAGGTCCAATCAATGAAAAAACAATACACAATGGACGAGCTGGGCAAGAGCAGATCATATTTCAACATCACTACACAGCACAGCACTTATCCAAAAATCCTTCTCTGACAGGTTTTGCGTTTTGTAAACTGGACGAACGTCTGAGTCTTAAGCCAACCAGCTAGTTTTATGTTTTATATAAAGTTTAATACAAAGTTCGAAGACATTTTTTCACCTGATTTAAACATTATCTAAAAGCACTTAGAATATTTTAATTATTAAACGCCATCAATTTATTAAACAGATCAATAATTTGGTATCGGCAATGTTTATTTAACCAGTGCGGACTCTCTCAAACTAGAATAGGTATTTCATATTATGCACAGTTATATAAAATATTAGAAGCCGAGAAACTCCTCCTTATATTTGAGGCTTGAATGGTTTGAGCGGATGCCATTGGGTGAACAAAAATATTTATTCCATACTATTATTTTACTATATTTACTCCTCCTTTCATTTAACTTAAACCCGGCATTTTGTGTCGTCTTCAAAAACAAAGTAGGATTCTACGGGTCTTTCCTCCATCTCATTCCATTTCATTTGGAAGTCAAGTGTCAATGGACGCCGTCCAGTCCTGTCCAGTTGAAGTCAAGTCTTTTGCCATATCATTCATGATGCCGATATCAGCACTCGTACTCAGTGCCTTTCATGAACACCCTGGTTGACTTTAACAGGAAAGAGAAAACCGCAACAATACACAGCTTAACTTTGCATTTGAATGCGGCATTTGTTTTTGACACTAACAACTAGAATTCGAGTCCAGTCCCGGCCACCATGTGCATATGTGTGATTGACATTACAAAAGATTTCCAAAGGATCTGAAAATAAATCGGCTGCCTTACGGTGCGTGATACACGCATCAATCCCCCACCCTTCCGCCATTCAAAAATGTATATTTTCTGTGCCATTTATATAACACCAAGTCAGATATGTAACAATGCCTTCTGTGTGAGTAAAAATATGTGGAAAATTTAGTCAACATCTCATGATATGATTTATGATAGGAATTGCACTTTTTGGGTTAAGAAATTATTAAATCTCAAATAAACATTCAAGAAATGTCTCAAATACTGAAAGCCACATTCGCAGGAGTCCGGATAACACAGGAATTGCACTTTTTGGGTTAAGAAATTATTAAATCTCAAATAAACATTCAAGAAATGTCTCAAATACTGAAAGCCACATTCGCAGGAGTCCGGATAACGACGTGGAAGCTGTTCCTCTGCCCAGTAGCCCGGATTTGAAGGAATGAATGGATAAAATATTCCGATGGTGTTCCTTGGTGTCGAATCCTCAATTGTACCGCATCTGTCGTGTCCACGTCATGTCACTTCACTCATGTGAACGTCCGTCCGTCGAGCCAGCCCTGCAACTGACCAAGTGGTTTGACTTCAAAGTCACCCGAGATCAGGATGACTTGTGGCCGGCAAACCAAACAACAATGAAAGACAAGAGCGACTTTGACGTGATGGAAATTCTTGGCGTTGATGGGTTAAAGGTGGTTCTAGCACAGCAAAAGACGATTTGGAACAATGGGATTTTGTTATAAAAGGTTATTTAATAACCGAATAATGTTTAATACCAAATGGCGTGCTACTAAACTGTAAAAGTATTTACTATGTAGTACTCATATTGCAAAATCCTATGTATTTCAAAATTGCATAAAAGATTCTGAGAAAATAAATTTAATAATTTTCGAACCACCCTTCTTGAGGAGGGCCGAATGTCCTGTCATGTCAAGTCGAAGTCGTTCCTTGCTCCCTTTAACCCTTTTGCCACACAGCCTCCTTGCATACAAAATTAGCTCTATTAAAGGCAATAATGAGGGGGAATGGCTTGAGGTGAGTTCGGATGGACCACAATCGGTTCTTTTAAACTTAAAGTGCTTTCAAATAACAAGCCATCACCTGCCGACAAACATATGGACCAAAAACTTAAAACCCAAGTGCTCAAAGCTTGATCGCTGAACACACCTTGGATAAGCGCGTACATATACATATGCAAACCGTTTTATCTGATTTCTAATGACGAGTGGAGTGTCTTAAAATTTTAAACAAGGCAAGAGAGCTCTGAACGGTAAAGGCATGGGTATGAATGATGCAGACACCGAGTCAAGTCATTAACTCATCAAAACTTGTAAATTTGCAATGAATAATTGAGCTCTTTTCTGAGGAGGAAAGCCTTTGAGTTATATTACAGGCACATAAACAATTCCCGGAAGAATTGGAATAACAGGGACGAAGACTTGGTTGCGTTTGTGTGTGAAGGAGGAGATAACTTGACGCATTTTCTCATTCATAAGTTAAGTTAGGGTACTGCATGTTTTTGAGCTAGTTTTGGGAATGAATCAATTCCTCAAGCCTAGGTATAATTTTTGAAAGAAATTTAATTGCATCACATTACACGATACAAGGTCCGACATTTAGAAAGTATTAACGCTTTTTTTCACGATTTGACTCTAGTCTGGCACTAAAAATGACGGCTAACAACACAGTCAACTTTGCTCTTCATAATTTCACATGAATATTTACACGAGAGCAGCATCTTCCCTACTTTCAACTGCATTTAAGAAACAATATTATAAAGGCAATATAATGAAAAATTAAACGTCAAATTAGCAAACGGGCGCTTGAGGTTTTGTAACAAATTAAACACCAAAATAGTGGATACTGCAAATATCTGAATGCAATCAAATATATTTGCAAAGCTTGTCTCCTCGTCCATCATAACAATTCAACTTGATCAACCCTAATTCTTCAGCACTTCAGATTCCCGGATTTGACGTAGATCGTCATTGTGAATTGGAATCCCCCTTCCAGTAATAAGACCGGAACTGGTGTAACGTACATACGTAGGTACGGATTTCCAATTCTATTTATCGCCTGTCTCCCTGCTCAGCAGCCCTTAAAATCCAAATGCCTTTCCCGCCTGCCAATCAATTTCCTTAAAATCCGAGACCTCCGCCCGACGCCTGCACAAGGAGAAAAGAAAAGCCATTCCAAAGACCTATCCAATTTCTGGAAATGTGTCAAATCCATTGTACAATGGACATTATTTGAGGTTGACTCTGACAATCATTGTAGAAAAGTATCAGCATCAGCTCAGGTTTCCCTCCCCCTTATATTCTCCTTTCCATTCCTTCCATCCACAATTCCAACTATTGGAAATGTCCCATCCAAACCTAAACACAACCCGTACCGGTCCTGCTCCTGTCCAGCCCAGAATCCATGCCATAGCCATACGCCAATTCAAACAATTGAAGAAAATCTCATTGTTGTGTACTTTGTGTACATACTTCTCGTCTGCGCTGCGTGGGGAAATGCTCTCTGACTTTACACAACTTCAAAATGTCAAAAACCACTTCCCAACATTGAAATGAATTGCACAGCCACCACCACCACATACGCATGTGTGCTTTGACCTGTGTAAATAAAGCGGATATTTACTATATTATGAGATACATAGGCGACATTATTAATTTCAAATTATTGGTATAGGATATTTCATTCTTGATATAGTTCTGCAAAAACAAATATTTTCAACAATCGAAGTACTCTGAAAATTGGGAGAATCCTGATTAGCATGTGCACACAAAACTTCTCCCTGCCTGCCTTTCCCCCGCTATTCTCTGCCTGCAGAGTGCACAAACACAGGAAGGGGCCTTTCGGGGGACGATGGGAGGAAAGTGGGTGGGATTGGTCTTCGGACGGACGGACGGACACAGGGATTTTACTTGTAGAAGATTATGAGATACATAGGCGACATTATTAATTTCAAATTATTGGTATAGTATATTTCATTCTTGATATAGTTCTACAAAAACAAATATTTTCAACAATCGAAGTACTCTGAAAATTGGGAGAATCCTGATTCCCACGAATTAAGGAATTTCAACGTAAGCGCCTGCGCACCATACCCATCCATGACACGACCCGCGCCTGTGCCCTGGGTACGCACGGTACAAGTACATAAATTCTTTTCAAGATCCCCTCGTTTCTGTAAACACCCACTAATTCCCACAGTGGAGGCCGTGCCCTCTCAACCCAACAGCAGTTCCCAAGCTAATTTTACAACTCGAAGAACAAAGGTAGGCTCCCCACATAAATTGCAATCAAAATTAAAGGATGGGAGGGTCCAGTTGTCATACATGAATTTGGTACACCGACCGACCTTCCTTTTGGAAAGGACGGGATGGAAGGAAAATCCTTATGTAGTATGTACCCTTTTTTCAAGCAATAGTCATCCCTCCCGTGTAAAATCCTCTTAAGTGCACGCAGCCAGCACTGTTTGACCCGTTCCACAAAAAAATGTAGCAGTGGTCGTGGCTGTTAACCACACACACACACATACCCGGTAATGGATACGTAGCGAATTAAGTACTTACTGAGCATTCATGAGTTATTTTACCCTTCCCGATATTTTTGAAGGGGGAGGGGCCCTTCCATTCATTTCTTTCCGATACAAAAAGTCAAAAGGGTACGTCATGGCACGGCACGGCGAGACTTGGCATTGAGAGGTTCGTAAACAACGGACAACGATCGCGTCAAATGCTAGAGGTTTCGCGTAGGGCTAAAATTTCGATTGAATCCTGAATTAAATTCCGATGTAATTTTCTGCAAACGATGACTTGAACATAGTCAAATATTAGTTTCTTAATAAATATCTGTATCTATCTATCTCTATCTATAGTATCTAGAGAATATAAGTGCACTATAAAGTGCAATAATTCTATTAAAATATTTCCCACCACCAACAGACGGGTTGTTATTATGAGATTTTTGACCACACATTTTGGCTTCACCCTTTGCTGTGTTGTGCCGTGGTTTGGATCGTGCACCCTTTAAAAACCCGCAGATGGGTTTTGTAATGTATCAAAACTCCGTCGTCGTCCGCCCCGTTGGATTTTTGGTTCATCCTCCAAATATTTATCAGTTGTGGATCCCTTCAATTCCCTAGCCCTTGATTACAGGGTAGGGCCCTTCAAGTTGACAAGTGACTGATGCAAGTCCCGCACAGCTTGGAGTCAGTCGAACCCCACCAAACTCACCGGGATTTCCTCCTTTTGACCTTTTCTCAAAATGAAGATTCATGGGCCTCGGCCCGGCCCGCAGGACCCTTACGAAGGCACACCGGGATTTTTATCAAAATATCTCAACAATGTCTTTTTTGAAACAACAATCCTACAAGTAGTCATACATACACACAGGAGTAGTAAAACGTAAGTACTCCTACATAACATGCGCATGCGCAACGTGCATACGTGAGCACATGACATGCTCCAAATCTGAACCTTCAAGACTGTGTTCCCTTGTCTTATCTCTTGGAGAAAATCTGCTTTGAAACAAATGAGTACAGGAAGAGTGATGATTTTTCGGTGATCCGCTTTAAGGGTCCGTCCTTTTTGACCTGGCCATCTGTATAGACCGCTGGCCGCAAAAGGAAAAGGAAAAGCACTTGAATTTCTCCCCAACACACACCCTTCCTTCTCGACTAACGTACGTATTGGTTTACATTAAGGACTAATTCTCGGCGGCGCCTTCCCGCGTCCAAATCCAACGAAGGTTGAAATTTTCTCTATTAGGATGTGGGCGGAATTATGGAGCTGAAGGTTGAAGGAGATGAAGTAAAATGAGATTTAAGGACCAGATAGGGCGGGAACCACAATATACATACAAATCCCCATCCTCCATGGTACTAAATGGTAAAAATGGACCCTTGGAATTGCAAGGTAAGACAAGGCAGGAAAGACATTGAAATACTTAAAACTTCATATTTTTGTTGGGTCATTTTGGTGGGTCCGTCGGGGTCGCGGTCGGGGCAGAAGAACATTTGCTTTTGGTTTCGCATTTGACGGCCGGCCGGCCGGCCTGACGCGGCGGCTGCTGTCCGCGGGGTTCCTTGGGTGTCGAACGAACGGATGGACGCGGCGACGGCCGGGCTGCTGGAAAATAGAAAATGAATGTGTTTGGGACTCGAGTGGGGGAAGCGGAAGCAATTTCCATGCTCAATTGATTAGTGGAGCTCGTTTCAAAATAATTTAAGGTCAATTAAGGAAATTAGACTTGACAGGCAGAATAATGGCGGGGATTTTTGGGAAACCCCGGAAGTCATAAACAGGGAACAACGTTTCTGCAAAAATAGAATGTGAAAAAATTATATTCAAGTTGACAAATTTTGTGAGATTGTGTTGGTAAAGCAATGTGAAAAATATTATTACATTACACACTTAGTTTTCTGGAAAAATATGAACTGAAATAGTAAAATAATATAATTTGTGGAATTTCTTAAATTAATGTGTGACCACAGACCATGGGTTACATTATAAACCGAAATTCTGAGCTTAATAGCCAGACTTAGCACAAGTTTTCTTCCTATTTGTAGTCCATCTCCAAAATATTATTAATGTTTTAGTTTACATTTCAAACATGTCAGGTCAGGCGCTTGTGGAGTCCCATTGTCCAAAATTGAAAACTATGTTAATTTCAATTTCATCCATCGTCACACGGTCGCCCTCATTGGCACTTGCCACCCCCAAAACCCGCAGTATTTGTTGAAGGACGAGGGCGAGCGACCACCAAAGAGGAAGAAAGTAATTTGGAGTCAAAGTCTTTGAGGGATTAGCCCATGGTTGAAGAACTCATAATTAAAACACTCCTGGGAGAAACAGTGGGGGAGGCTGTGCTGTGGGATCATTTCTAGGGAACCAAGGGCCCTTTCCCGCACCGCATGAGAAACAACTTCAAAACAAAGTGCATCTGCAAAGGACGCAGGCATGTGGTTTTATCTTTGCCCTTATTTGTCAAGAAGGACATCCCTCGAATTCCAACCTCCTGATCTGATGCCTCCTTCAAAACTACACGAACGACTCCGTCTGTGGAATTCGTAGCTCACAATTACTAATTAGCAGCATGGTGTGGGCAAACTTGGATATGTAGTTAGGTCGTCCAGATCGGTACACAAAATATGCAGTCTTGTAGGTGCAACTGTTGAAATAATTAATATCAGTGTAATTATTTAATTCATTTTAATCGGCCTTAAGACCACCCCACAAAAATGTAAACGATTTTACTTAAATACAGTTTTTTTGCACATTGGGCAGCCATTTCATTCCATACGTACAGTACATGTGGATGCATTCATGAGAATGACTAAAGCAACATCGATAAAACCCCGAATTTCCTCAAACCCGCCACCACCGACGACGACCCATCCTATGCTTCGAACGTATTATTATAGCGTAATAAATCCCCTCAAATCCCCCCTGAAGCTGTTTATACAATCAATCATTTCATAATAAGCCTTCTCATTGACACCTCGTATGATTTATGAATGATGAGCACGGAGTCCACGGGATCCGTCATTGATCCGAATTTGGAAGATTTCGGTCGAGCCAAGGAAATAAGTTCTAGTTCTATGCAGAACCTGCATCATATTTCTCAATACTTGATGGAAATGTGAGTTTATGATACACAAAACTAAGATAAATTCATTGGATTTTTGCTGTAGCTAAACTTTAGTATCTTTGTGTTGTGGCAGTTTAATGTCGTGTGCATTTCTATATTATTAGAATCAAACGATGCTAACTATAGTAGTTTTCATCTTTGGCCTTCAGCTATGGAATTTAAAAAATCATGGTTAGAAATTCCATTAATTTGATACACACCAAACCGGGCACAAGGAATTTCACGGGCCTGCTTCACCAGGGTTTGAGCCTCAACCATAAAATGAAAATGGCAAGGGCTTAACCCTACGCTATGCAGTGCCTCGCCATGCCATGCCAAATATATTCATATTTGCATAACAAGGGCCGTGGACGTGGTAAGCCTCAGCTATTGAGCTAAGAGATGATTTATTCCTTCATTTCGACGGAGGGGAAGAACGGAGCGTCAATAAAATAGAGATTTATTAGTGAAGTCCAAATATTTACACTTCGCGTGAGGCGAGAGGCGAGGCAGGGGACCTCACACAAATACAAAATGCAATCCAATGCACAATGACCACCATAAACAGAGAACAGCAAAGTCAGACATGCGGAAAGTGATGCGATTCTGCCGTCGCGTCCGTTGCGTCGTTTGCACTGAAAATTCAAATGCAAATCCAAGGTGGGTTAAATCCCATGATTCCCTCAAGCACCACCACTCCTTCTCTTTGTCCTGAAATTAAAATTAATCCGAGATTACGTTACCTATTGGTAAATGTAATGCTGACTGACTGAATTTTTGTTTGCATTAGGATTGCCTATTGTGGATGGCGTGTGCTGCATTGATTTACTGTCACTGTCGGACCTCGATCGTATATCTTAATGTGTATATAAATACAATTGGAATGAATTGTATGTATTTGTGTTGAGTTAAGTGCACGGCGGACCGGACGGGACGAGGCTGCAATAAGAACGAGTGATTAATTACAGTACGAGTAAGGATCCGAAAAATAATTAACAATGTATGTGGAGACGGTGGAGGGGTTGAGGCGTCAATGTCTAATATTTAAATTGGATAACCCTGTCAATGAGATATTTAAGTTAAGAAAGTTTGTAGATGTAAAGTGATTGATTGCGACTAGAACTTGTGGCGGTTTGGGGCCTTGTTAACAATAACATCAACATCAAATTTCACCTTGTGTAAAACGCCGCAAGTTAAATAATTAATTGTGGATTCTTGAATCTTAGAACAAGGTAGATGGCTGGAACTCGACGGCGCTTGTTGGTGCGCCAAGCATCGTTAATTGAGAATGCGGTGGTGGTGCTTTGAACGTGTGATTTAATTTCAGATTGATTCACTCTCAATTTCACTTTTGCACTCTGTTGAGTTGTGCAATTTATGTTCAGCAGTGTATCAATTTATTTTGAGAAGTACATTCTTTGATTACATCATTACATTCATTCCTATCTTGTGATTTGCTAAATCACAACACGCTAAACCTCATTTCTGCTTTACCTAGAAAATGTACATTTTGACGTCATACAATAATTTAGAATATCGCGTTAATAAACTTACAGCATGTAATAGATCCAGAAACGCCTTTTGCAATAATTTCTCCCGTAGATCGGCATTATTCCGCTGGAGCCATACCATTGCCAGTACTCCAGGTTTACAGCTTTCTTCACAACTACAAAGAAATCTTGCCGAATCTCACTTTCAAACATACATACACATTATACCTTTATATCTACTAATGTAAACTATGGATTGATGGCAGAATGTAAATTTGAAAAATTGAGCGTCAATTTTAAATTCGGTCAATTGCGTATTAAATCTTCATCATGTTGTTATTAAACCAAGCCACCGCACTCGTCAGACGCCCAAAACTTTCACCTTATGTTCATTATGTACTATGTACACCCAAACACAATTACAAACAATCAAACCCTTACACTAATTATAATTACTCCATTCTTTTTGCACTGCACTCACTCCTATATTTGAATTCCGTAGTCAATAATTAGTCTGCTGTGATGAACTACCCCCGCACACGTTACTCTCAGGCTTAAACTCAATTCCACGGCACCACGGCTCAGGATTTTGACTTGACTCAGTCAGTATGAATTGAAAGTGAGAGGAGGGATAATTAGCAGCTCATTAAAGTAGAGCACCGCACCGGAGTGGATAAATTGTTCCAAATTCCATTCCCTTGCCATTTTTTTTCATCTCACATCACATCACATCTTAGAACAATTTCGCCGCTGTACCTGTCCGCCCTCCAAATGCAAATGTAATGATCAGGTTTCGCAATACACGGTTAATTGCTTCAACTAATTAATAGCACACCGTACTCAGCACGTGCTGCGATTGCACAATACAAATACATGATTTGAATTTCGCTCTCTTCTAAGGCACTTGCATTTGCATGGCTGGTTATCGGATTTTATTTTTGGCCTTGCCTTTGCCTTGAGTGATGCACTTTAAGTGGACTTCGGCGCGTACGTTCGTACCCGTGTATGACGTGAGTGCGGAATGAACTGGAAGTGAATAATTAATTTACGAACCGGCCAGGCGGGAATCCGAATATTTTACATTTGTATGGATGAGATGTGGAAGAGAGTAAAACTTTGAAATGCACTTCCGAAGGCGAGGGCCGTCGTCGTCGTATAAACATACATGTACGTACGTACGGCATGAGGTAAAGTTACCCGCTCCCGGATTCGGGACAGGACGAGTCCCAGGTTGTCCATTTAACCCAAGACTTCCTTCCGACCCGACCTGAGTTTGTAATGCATAACAAATTCAAAGGCTCCCAGACGGAGGGCAGAGCTAATGGCGTAATTTGTACATTCATTCATATTTAATTTAATAATTTCAAAGGAATTCAAATTTAAACGTGCGTGCATGAGGGAGGGAGCTATGGCTTCTTGCCTGCATATAAATGAAAATCATGCAAATGGAAATCTGCGTACGCTGTGCCGCGCCGGCCGTGCCGTGGCGCGGTGATACCCGGGTGCGGAGATCAAATGGCAAAAGTTTGCAAAGACTCGTGAGTCGCGACATCAACTCCACCATGCATAAATTCAACAGGTCCTCAGGGCAGGAGGGCACTCCACTGCTAATGCATGGAACGCGGACAACGGCAGTCGAGGCTATGTATGGACAAGGAAATAAAAATTGAGTAAACGAATTAAAGGGAAAATGCAACGCAATAACTATCTTGAAAAAATGGATGAACTACTAACCATGGTCGATTTATATTATCAACTTATTTAAAAAATTAATTTTACGACGCGTCATGTATTGCTGTCAGGCAATCACTTTCCTGCAGATGAGAAATCAACTAAAATGATTTTTAGCATCAATTACATAGGTGTGATGACAAGGGATCAACGCTAAGTTTGATGTTTGATTTGTTATTTTTCGGATGTAATAAACATTATTGAGCTCCTGTATTATAGATCATAGACAATATATTCAAATTGGTGTCAATGCGAATAATTCAATTGAAAGCAGACACGAGGGCGAACACGGCAAGCAACTATCAGCAACTTATCTAGTACTTGACTACTAAAATATCCGGTGACCGGCGTGGTGTTACATTTAAATTACCGTAATTTAGTTGTCACAAAGCGCAATAAAATAATAGATCGCACACAATTCTTCCAGTATAAATCTCGATACAATTTCCATTGTTTGCCCTGGCTACCCAACAGAGCACTTGCTGGATGGACCCCCTCCTTAATAGTTTTGTAACCATAAAAGTAGGCAACAAAATAAGGGTGTTTTCGGGTGTGGTATTATATTGGTATGTCCAAAAACCTTCAAGGCAAAGGCAAAGGCCCGAATCCCAAAAGTAAAACGAAAACGGGACACCCCGTTGAACCGCAATGTGCGGCACTCGATTGACCCGAAACGAATTTTCCAAGATTTTTGCCTTCCCTCCATTTGAGTACGAAAGGGCCGTCTTTTCTTATTCTTGGTTTTATACATTTATGGGGAATTGCACCCCAATTTACTAGGCGTATGGTCGGGTAGCCGTTCATGCATGGCTTCGGCTATTAGAGAATTGCGCCCTTAACCTGTCACGTCTTCCTCACAATGGAAGGGCGACGGGGCCAAGGGACAAGACAATATACTAATCCAAGGTAATTCCATCGTTAAAATTATTTTTATGCATGCATCGCTGTACAAGTGTCCAAGCACTTGAAGGCATAAAGGGATTTTGGTGTTGAAGGAAGTTGTTATTTCCAAGAAATTACACAAAGGGATAACAAGTTTTTCAAACAATCCGATTTTCATATTTCCGTCCTTCACATTCCTTGGTTTTAAAAATTGTTCAAGTGCTGTACTTGTCATGTCATCACTGCCAACGCACCGGCGTGAAATATCCAAGCCGGCAAGGAAATGTGCTGCAATGAGAATTTCAAAAAATCAAGTAAATAAAAAACAATATTTGTAACATGTACAAGCATATCTGAAGTTTTTGAAACTTATCTAACACCAAATCAATGGTTTGTTAGGATATAAATAGTAAAGGTTTGTTCTCAAATCTAAATTTTTAAAGTTAGTCTTGTAAATTACCAATTTACACTTAGCATTTCGTGCTTCAATTTGTTGAGTATGCTTGGAGTCCTCTTCAAGATGGAATTTCTTTCTCGCTTGACATAAAATTTTCTCAATTCAATTTTCCAGCTCCGAAAAAAAGGACTGATATCAGATGCTGTCAACGTATCCCGCTCCAATGTGAACCTTGTGCCACCAAATTTACAAAACAAATTTAAGTTCCCTCCAATGCGGTTTGCTATGAACCCCACGCATTTGCCGTGCATTCCCCATGCCCTCGCACCCCTTTAATTTCCAAATTAGTCAAATTAAATGGAGTTTTAATCTAATCCAATCGGACAGGGTTGAGTGCGCGGCTAGGAAGGAAAGTATCCCACATGGCCGTCGTGGCCAACCACCCCACGTTCAATT
Organism: Orthonychiurus folsomi; assembly: GCA_036851895.1. Lineage (NCBI taxonomy): Eukaryota > Metazoa > Arthropoda > Collembola > Poduromorpha > Onychiuridae > Orthonychiurus > Orthonychiurus folsomi. The sequence continues at coordinate 13,487 of JAAXYW010001216.1, forward strand.
ACTCGTGGAGAAGATTTATGAACCATTACCATTACTTATGTACCTAGTAGGTCCAACTTTGGTCAAATTCGGAGGGGTATTACAACCCGGATTGCACCAAACTGCACTCCACGTACATTGTACATACGCATCGCACACATACCCACAGTGCGAGGGCGAGTGTGTTGCGTACGTACAGCGAACTGCACGGGAAATTTACGCAGGGAAAAATACCCCATGGACGGGGAGCGCGAACGGCGCGGAAGGGCAGCCAGCCACCAAAAGCGGAACCCCAGCCACAAAAACACTTCAGTTTTCACCGAGCCATCGAAGGGGAAGGAAGTCAGTTAGTGTTGTGCGGTGTTTCTGATACATGACCCGGATTTGAAAAACGTATACGACACAAGGGAATCCTACGTCACAAGGTAATTTGAATTTGAATAAAACAATAGCAATAAAATAAATACCGGGTGGGTTCGTGGGATGCGGCCGGTCGGTCCTGCTGGCAATTTACGACGACGGTGGGTCATCGTCATGTTTTGTTGGCTCTTCTTTGCTGTGACGGATTTGACTTTTAACTTGTAACGTGTATTTTGTATTTTAGTGGACAATGGTAAATAGGACGAGCGTAAAAGAAGATTGAGGGAGTCCCCCGACCCATCTTTGGAATTTTTATAGACATTTGTTCAGGATTTGGTATCCCTCCCTGGCCCTGCGGGACATCCAGTAGAGTCGAAAGGAAGGAAGACCCTCGGAGTGTCCCAAATTGAAAATATTTATGTCCCATGGCTTACGAATGGAGCAACAAACCTCAGACCAACAATGGACAATAACAAGGGGTCCTCCCGTGTCCCTTCCCTTGTTTACAATGGGATGGAATGGATCGTCGAGGGATGAGGACCAAGGGGATGTCAGTGTAGTGTCAGTTCAGTTGTAGTTTAGTTCTGGGATCAAGCAGTGACAAGGAAATGCATGACATTGGATTTTATTTTGAGTGAAATTTTATTTTGAGTGAAATGAGAAAGTGGAAAATGACACTAGATTTTGTTTTATTGCGAACTGATTTCATCATTGAAACTGGGTTTAAATGATTCAGTAGTTGTATTCAAATCAAAAAGTGACACCGGCTTCGATTAGGAAAATGACACCGGATTTTGCGGATGTGAAACAAAGAAACAGTGTGACGGAACACGAACTCAAGTAAAATTAATGTGACTAGAACTGCATTGAAAACCAATAATGGCACCGGCTTCAAGTCGCCGAATTTCGGGGCTTAAACGTTCCACACTTTGTGAGTGCCTATTCCCTCTGGTCGTGGCAGTGACATTTGGATTAATCCACGGCCAAAACCATGGTTTCCGGCATGACCTCCCGCGGTCCGGTTGCATTTGGTCCAATTCAAATTCTTCCGGGAGTCCAACACCGACCTTCGCCCTGGACTGCTCCCTCCGCACCCTGAATCCAGAGTTTTGGAACTACACATTCACCCGGGAGCAGAAATTGGGGACCCGAACCGTTTCCATCAAGTGCTCCGACAAACTTTACTTTGAGAGTTTCCTCACTCCCAACTCCAGCTTATTCCAGTTGGACAACTTGGAAACCCTCAACATCCACTCGTGTAAGATCCGAAAAATCCCAAGAAGTGGGACCGGGGCTGGGGTTTGGGCCCGGACTTTGAAATCCCTCATCCTCCACTCCCACAACGGGGATTGGCCGAGTTCCATTGGCCTGGAAATTGAGTCCAGGGACTTTGAAGGGCTCGACTCCTTGGAAAATTTGGACTTGAGTTTCAATAATGTGTGGGTAGTTCCGGAGGATAGATTCCTTTGTTCCCTTCCAAATTTGGGGTCCCTCAATTTGAGTCACAACTCCTTGAGTGAAGTGCCGGAGGAATTAGGTGGCTGTGAAAACCCGGGACAGAGGCTGGAAACCCTGGACCTCTCCTTCAACACAATTCGTCGGATTTCCCGTAATGGATTTTCCCGCTCCACAAAACTCACTCAAATCTTCCTCCAGAATAACTACATTGAGGAAATTGAGGATTTAGCAGCTAGCCAACTTGGGGGAGCTAAGGGTGCTCAATTTGTCTCAAAATCGACTCGTCGCTATTCCACCGCGACTTTTTAAACATTCTCAAAATCTCCAGGAAATTCATATTTCAAACAATTCCCTCTCCGCTTTATCCCAAGAAGTTTTCTCCGGACTCCAGCAACTCGTCGTCTTGGACTTGTCCAGGAACTCCTTATCCAGTCAATGGGTGCAAATGCATACGTTCAAATCCCTGGCATCCCTCACCACACTACGGCTTAGTTTCAATCAGTTAAGCCATTTGGATGAGTTCATTTTTCGGGATTTAATTAGCCTTCAAAATTTGGCGCTGGATAATAATCGCATTGAGGATGTGGCTTCGGAGGCATTTGCGGCTCTGACGAATCTGCAGGTTTTGGATTTGTCCAGAAATCGCTTATCCGTCATTGAGACTCGCCTATTCTCCAGTGGATTTGTTCTCCGTTCCTTATATTTGGATCACAATCGCATTCGGCGGATGGACGAAGACGCCCTTCAAAACTGTACGAATTTGCAGGATTTGGGCTTGGCGGGAAATATCTTACCGGAAATCCCGGCGTCCGTCGGATCCGGGAAATTGGGAGCTCTTCGAACCCTGGATTTGGGAGAAAATCGCATTCTGGAAGTGAAGAGGGACTCCTTCGCTGGATTAGGTCAATTGTACGGCCTTCGACTTGTTGACAATCGGATTTCAAATCTACCACCAGGATTATGTGAACCTTTAACATCCCTCAGGGTCATGAATTTGGCTCAAAATCGGGTTAATTCCATTGCCGCAGGTGCATTTGCCGGATGTGAACAGCTCCGGGCGCTGAGGCTGGACACGAATGAAATTCAAATCATTCCCCCAAATTTACCCCCGGCCCTTCTGTGGTTGAATGTGTCAGGGAATCGCCTTCGCGTCGCGGATTTTGAATCCATTCCAAATTCTATTGAATGGTTGGACCTGAGCCATAATGCCTTGGAAATCCTCGGAGGTCAAAGGTCAGACGGTAACCTTAACCTTCTCCGTGAGCGTGACCGAGGGAATGAGCGAATGCTCCGACGAAGTGGTGTGACTCTCGCAATGGCTACGCAGGGACCCATAAGGGTACCCCAAATCCAAAAATCTCATTTAAGGGTTCTGGACGTCTCCCACAATCGCCTAAGGGCCATTGACTCCTCCGGAATTCCCCCATTACTGGAAAACCTTCGCCTAAATCACAATGAATTGACTCAAGTGGCCCCTGACACTTTCCTAAGGGCCACAAAACTCCGACGTGTCGAACTCATCGGGAATAAACTGGAGGCCCTGGAACAACATGCCCTTCGATTTCCCCCTATTCCCATGGACCGGCCCATACCCTCTGTGTACTTGGCGGGGAACCCCTTCATTTGTGACTGTGCCTTGGAATGGTTGAACCCGGGTCAATCAAAACCCGAGTGGATCCCGCCAATATCCACGAATCATGGATCTGGAAGCGGTGACTTGTAGGAGTCATAGCCAATTGAATTCAACATCTGATGCACGCCAAATTCAAAAATCCGATTTCCTGTGCCCTTACACCTCCCACTGTAGCCCGGACTGCCTTTGTTGTGACTTCGAAGCTTGCGACTGTGCCATGACCTGCCCCGAGGACTGCACGTGCTTAAGGGACTCGCAATGGACGGTCAATGTTGTGATGTGCTCGGATTTAAATTTTACCACGATTCCCAATCGGCTTCCAATGGATGCGACAGAGATCCGATTGGATGGGAATCGAATTCCGATGCTTGGAAGCCATCTTTTTATTGGGAAAAGAAATCTGCGCATGCTCGCACTCAATGGAAGTCAAGTTCAAGTTGTGAGGAATAGGACCTTCCATGGCCTTCAAGGCTCCCTCGAGGAACTGCATTTGGAAAATAACGAATTGGAAGTTTTGCAAGGGTTTGAATTCCAAGGGCTCAGGAAACTTAAATACCTACATTTGCATGGGAATCGTCTGAATTTCATTGTGGCCACGAGTTTTGACGGCCTGGAGGCCCTTCAAGTCCTCACTTTGCATGGAAATGAATTAAGGGAGATCAACGTGCTGACTTGGCCATGGAGCGGGAATTCGGCTTTGATGACCCTTACAGTGGCCCTTAATCCCTTCAGTTGTGCCTGTGAATTTATAGTGCCCTTTCGCACATGGGCGGCGACAAGGGCGGATATTGTAAAGGATTTGGACAGCGTGAATTGCATGGTGGAATCAACGGCGGGAAATTTTGATTCTCGAATCCCCATCTCATCCGTGTGTAAAGCAGAGGCTTCCGCCGATGAAGCATACCTGGAGAATAATCAAATTCAAATTTCCCGCGGCGGCGGGGCAATGGCCTCAGATTCATTTGCATCAGCGGCAGCGGGTCTTAATGACGATGACGAATCAGAATCGGCTGGAATGGAAGATTTGCTGGCGGGGAATGTGAATCTTGCCAAAATTGACGAAGATGAATCAGTGTATCCAATCACATGGGCAATTCTGGCGTCCGTCGGGGCACTCGTGATTGTGGGTGGAAGCGTATTGGCGTTTATATTGTTTCGGCGGGAAATTCAATTTCGAGGAAAATCTGCAACTTTGGCCGGCAATTTCCGACGCATTCTGGACCTCCGAGGATTGTGTTGCTCCGCCGGCGGAAAAAAGGGAGGCACGACACAAATCCCGCCAGTCCACCCTCAAGATCCCGACTCCGACAAATTATTCGACGCGTATTTCTTGCACAGCCGAAGGGATGAAGAAATATTAACCAGAAAAATTGCCCCCGAATTGGAACACGACCGAAGTCAAGGGGAGGGAAGCCTTCGCTTGTGTCTTCACTACCGGGATTTGTTCATCAGTCCGGCGGCCGCTTGTCCCTGGAACCCTGAAATGGTGGCGGGAGCTACAGAATCCTCCAAACGCCTTGTTCTTGTATTATCTCGCTCCTTTTTGCAATGTGAGTGGACGAATGAGGATTTTCGGCGTGGATTTTCTGCCGCCCTAAGTACTCGTGGCGTGGCCAAAAAACTCATCATAATTTTACTTCCCCCGCTGAGCCCGACCAGCTTGCAACACTCCGCGTACGCGTATCCAGAGCTACGCCTCGCAGCATCCTCCGCAGCAGCAGTCCTCAGCTGGACAGAAGAACATTTCTGGACAAAATTTAAACGACTCCTTCCCGCCCCCTCAAATTACTCTGTGAATTCCATTAGTCGGAACTGTACTGTGTGTGGCACACTTCCCTCGGCGAGGAATTTGAGTCCTCCCGCAAATTTGAATTCAAATTCCCCCGCCCCCGCCCCTTACACCAATCTGGATTTTTCAAATTCCCATTGGCCATACCCTCCAAATATGATTCGTCAGCCTCAAACCTTCGTGACCCTTCTGACCCCGTTGCCCCCCATTCAATTCACAGCCGGTCATGGTCATGGCCATTCCCATCCCAACTACCATCGGCAGGAAAATTCTATGGCATCCACCATATCCCGGACAATGACCTATCGCCCTCTTACGGATCGAAATTTGAGTGACAGCACTGATACAATCCGAAGCTCATCCAATGAGGAGCTGGATCATATTTACTCAACTCTGGATTCCCCGATCCAGTCACCCGGAAGTGGGGTCGGATCTCCGAAAATCCATCATCAACGGAGTGGAGCGGGCGGGAGCTGTAGTAGTGGGATTGGCAGTGGGGGCGGAGATTTGACGAGTCCGAGCAGTACGGAAGGTGGAAGTGGGGGCCGGAGTCATGGGGAAATGTATTTTGTATGAAATTAATCTAGTGAATTTTAGGGAAGATTTGTGCTCGGATTTCTTATTTATTGTGTTGTGTACTGTACGTAGGCTGAAGCTTCGAGCCATGCGCATGCGTTAAGACTGATATAACGTGGATCTGAGAATCTGAGCTAGTTAAGGCTAGGAGTAGGACTAAGCTAGCTTTATTACTAGTTTGTTAACTTATTAATCATTTTGTATTTAATTGCATAAGAGCGGGGACAAGTATGGAACTCGCCTTCCTGAGCCTAAGCGATTTGGTATCCCTGATAACGAGCAGGAATGCCATAATACTGAAACTGTGTTCCCAAGTAGGTTTATTTGAATTATTATTCAAAATTTTAAACGTCGGGAATGGAGAGCAATTGTAAGTAATTCTTGACTTGAAATTGTCAAATCCTCAATCCAATTGAACCGTTTCTTTAGATAAAATATTAATTTTAATGACAATTCAATTTCCTAGAAAATGAAATCCCACTTTTTCTCTAAAAACTAGAAATTTTAGTAATTTAATTCAAGGCTCAATTCAATTTGAGCTTCATTTGATTTAATACGTGGTTAGCGTTGCCCCTCCCAAATTTCAGTTTTAAAATGATTTTCCGAGTTTCCGAAAAAAATCTCGGGTAAATCAGTCAAATCGGATCAAACTCATGGTCAAATGGATCAAAAAAGTTATAAAATCCACATTACATATATTCCAGACGAGACAGAGACCTATTTACCCAAATTCCGTCTGCCAGTGTGTTGCGTGGTGTGTGGCTCAATTGTCAATTCCCGCCAGCCAGGCACTTCCATCCAGCCGCGTCGAACAAACGTATGTTTAAAGGCCGTGTCGCCCTGTCTTGTTAATAATGGGATTTCCAGCTTCTCAAAAGAAGACGCGGCGGACGCGATGTCATGAATGAAATGAAAAAGCTGCATTTAGCAAAACACACACACACCACACATACTCATGGTATGGGGAACGGGTTTCTTGAGGTAATCCAACATCCATGTAAAGCAGATCAGAGATTATAACTTTAAATAAAGACAAAAGTGGAGGAGTGAGGGCAGGGGGATTGACCCGCATGTGATTTGGATGAGGGGATAATTGTTGGGTGCAAGGGAAGGCGGGTTGGCTTGGCGGACGGGGCGGGGGGACGGTCCCTATTTTTTGACTAGTCAATTGTCTCATTGTTATTCTGACGGCAGATACGTACGTACGGGAAATTCTGTATGATTAAGTAAGTCTATCAGATGAAAAACGGATGGAGTGTAATTTAGATGGACAGAATGTGAAGTCCACGACCGACGACGACGCCGGGGCATCTCAATCTCGTGAATAAAATCGCATCCAATTCTATGGATTTACATTGCCTGTAGTTCGTGGACTTACTTTCTTCGTGGTAGTTTTTTCCCCTTGACTTGCTCGGATTTAATAGTGGGGTGTACGGTCAGGTATTAGGTATTTGTATTTGAAATTGAGGCAGGGAGTGAATGAGATGTTTCACTTGAACTCTGCACTGGACTGGGATTTTTTATTTGTTTTTTGTATCATGTTGGGTGAACGGAGGGACCACCACCTTGCCAGTCAATCACATCCCATCCCTGCCATATCATCATCATCATCCCTTTTCGTTTTAAGATGAAGATGGTTGTTGTGTTGGAGTTGGAGAAAATCCTTCATGGCACGGCAGGTTTGGCTGGGTTAAGAAATGTGGGTATGTAATGCATGTGTTCCTCGGCCCACGCCATGTCATCCTCAAATACCTCAACATCAAAGGAGTCAGGCTTGTTTGCAGGGTGGATGGATTCAATTGAATTTTAAACTAGTTATTAGAAATCGAAAGGATCCAGCATCCCATTCCCATTGGGGCAGGGATGGGAATGGCGAGTTATGATATGAGATGGTGGTCGATGCACTTAGAAGGTTTCACCTCAAACATCTCCCATAACTTGGTGTTATAAAGCCTAAGAAATCTATAATTTTAAAATAGAGTCGGCGTTTTAAGTGAGATGCACATGGGATGGTGTGGTGAATTTTAAATGCAGTTTTGCTGAAACATATAGTACAATAATACATGGATTTTATAGGACAAGCATTTTTGTGAAACATAAATAACCAACAAGTAGCATTATACTTGGCAAATGCAGCTTAAGCAGTCAGTTGAAATTTGAGAAAATACAGTTGTTGCCGTTGGTCTAACGCGGACTATTTCCGATGCTTGAAATACTTTCCCAGATGAAAAAAAATAAATAATTGCAAATTTAGGCCAATGAACAACAAACCACTAACTCGGGAAGAACCATTGCTATTGCTTCGGAATATCGCAAATCGCAATGAGCATTTAGGAGCCTATGAACTGTATGAACTATTTGAATATTTGATTTCATTAAATTTACTAAATGGCAAATAAGTAAACATACATAATACGATAGTGAATTGGAAATTATGGAAATGTATAAAAGGAGGATTCCCGCATTTCGTTAGTATGCACTTCCCTCCTCCATTTTCCTTCACTTCATAAAAATCCAAACCTGTTAGTATTCAAATCCAAACCTATCCTCCCTCCTTCAACCTGACCGGATAATGCCAAGCAACACAACGGCCAACCATTTGAGCGTGTTAAATATATACAAATCTTGGAATGTGATTCACCTGGCGCCCAGTTCCTCCTCAGTCAGGATTTTAATGACTTGAAGAAAACCCCTTGTACTGCATTCGGATCCATCCAAGTGGGAAAATTGAATTTCTCATCGAAGCCAATCATCACGGCCACCACGAAAAGAAGACACCCATGCATATTACACGTACGTACATACGTAAGCGTATGTGTTGGATTTCTCTGCTCCTAAGCAGTTACTGATTGTGAGCCTAAAAAAACCAAAACATGTTCAGAGTTAAATCGAAAAGCCTTTTAAGAGAACGATGTTGTTTTGCGGTGGTGAATGATAATGCATGCCTTTCTCCAACGGCTGAATGAACAAACCCGGCCGCCACGAACACGGACACTAAAGATATGGGTAAGCAATAATATGTATCTCCCATCCAATTTGGTCAAGTCGCCAAGAAATAGGAATTGAGACTGATACTCCACCAATTCAATATAATGTATGTATACCACAAAGGGTTACATAACGTTAGAACGTTAGTTGTAGGTGTCCTATGATTTGGACAGCTATAACACACTGATGGCACATATTTACTACAGGTAATTAATTTAAAACATTGCTCGACATAGTAATACGCACAATATTAATTTCTACTCTCTATGTTGAATTATTGCAGGTCCGGCGACGACAAGCTACAACTCTAAAACTTGACAAAAATGGACGTCAGAAAACTGGGGAAGCGTTTGAAAATGTTTTCAACGTGATCACGTGTTGAATCCTCTTCTACCTTCAAGGCAACTAATATAAGGGTTTGCGTAACAGACAAACTGCAGGAAGTTGGATTGATTAATGAAACAGTTTTGAAGTTATGAAACAATTAACATTGATATAACATTCAAATTGACAAAAATATCGATAAAATGAAAATTAATTCTGTAATCAAATTATAGAATATAATAGAAGTTAATCGGGTAACGGAAGAGCAGAATCTGTTAAGAAAAAAAACTTGACAAAAATGGACGTCAGAAAACTGGGGAAGCGTTTGAAAATGTTTTCAACGTGATCACGTGTTGAATCCTCTCCTGCCTTCAAGGCAACTAATATAAGGGTTTGCGTAACAAAAAAGCTGCAGGAAGTTGAATTGATTAATGAAACAGTTTTGAAGTTATGAAACAATTAACATTGATATAACATTCGAATTGACAAAAATATCGATAAAATGAAAATTAATTCTGTAATCAAATTATAGAATATAATAGAAGTTAATCGGGTAACGGAAGAGCAGAATCTGTTAAGAAAGTAAGACCCAAAAAAGAAATTGTGACAAATGTCCAGTTAACTAGGTGACTAATGTCAGGTCATATTACTCATGTTTTGGTACGTTCGTTGACAGCAGTTTTGTAACTGGTGAATTTGACCTAATAAAGAATTATCTATCTATCTATTTATCTCATGGAACGGAAATAGACCGCAGGTTTTTTTTCATTTTCGTAGAAATGACTCATAATTCGTATGAACTAAATTTACAAAAAACATTGTTTTTTACATATTCTAACGCCATTTAAATCATCAAAAATTTGGTTATTTATATAATGAGTTTACTCAGATCGACTTCCACTCATGATGAGCAACAGCATCATCTGTCTGCCATAGCTAAACAGAAGAAATAATCAACCCGCTGGTATTTTTGGAAATTCGGGTTCAATTTGCCGTTTGTATATTATAATTGAAATATCACATTTCGCATTTAGATTCTAGACCCAACATTAGCGTTGGGCCTGGCCAGTTGTGAATATTTACAGTATCCTTCGTCCATCAGTCTTCGACATGTGTCGGTTGGCGGTTGTAAATCTGGCAATTGATTATACCGGCCCTCGCAC
>JAAXYW010001217.1:0-23753 GCA_036851895.1 Orthonychiurus folsomi
CCCAGAATGAGTCGATTGTCCTGCTTGGACTTGGACCATTGACTCCATTGTCATTGTCATTAACATAATAATAGAACTTTCAAAATGAAAATGATTAGCCAAGTTAAGGGATGGATTCGCTGGATTGAAAATTGCCTTTCATGTGCAAAGTACAAATTGTTTATTCAATCTGTATGTACTGCCTGGATGGAATAATTGCAGCACTTAAATATCTTCAACCTGCATCAATTTTAGATTTTGGGCATGAGGAACGCAAGTTTCATTCGCTATTTTAATATTTAGTTTTCGTTGTTTGTAAAATGGTGCCAAGGAATGGCTAATGGCTCGGTTGGTTCCTTGAAGGACGTTTGATGTATTCTACCTGCGATGCGGTATGCGGTACCCTTAAAAGGTTTATTTTGGTTTGCCCGTTGCCTATGCGCATTTGCGTTTTGTTGTTTCACGATTGATTCCCATTGTATTATATATTACACCATTAGGAGTATATTCTAAACAGGAACTAGGTTGCGTTCAACAAATGGCGAAGAAAATAAGTAGGTTGGCAGTATACGTCAAATACTCAACGAAAATTTATTTTATCTAAACTCATCAAATATTTTTAAATATATTAATTTTCAATACAAATTACAGGAGATACAAATGCGGATGCCCCCGCGGTTCCCAATAATAGACCTCAGCACAATTCTACACAACATCTGCTAAGCATCAGTAAGTAATGTAGTACACTACCCCATTAAGATAAGATAAAACCTCCAATGAAAGTGTATATTTGTAACCTGCTAAGAAAATGTCAAATTTTCTAATTGCAAGAATTTCACAGTCTCAGTTTCTTATGATGGATCCTTCACGTGATAGTAAATAGTAAATAAGTTTAATCTGTCCAAGAATGACTCCTTAGACAAATTAATTTTTCCAGCTAGCCATGAGCTTAATATGCAAATGTTGGAGGAGTACTGTAGGTTAAACCTAATTTAATAATTCCTGTTATAGGCAACGTAACATTATTCAATTTCGGGAGTGGCACTCCCAGGAAGACGGAGACGGAGCCCAAGCCCAACAGTTCCACCCAAGAAAACGCTTCGGCCTCTTCGGCACCGCCCTCCAACAACAGGGGCGACGATTGGGGATGGGCATTGTTTCAAGTTTGTTGTGCTTGTTGGTGGCTTATTGTTATTCCAGTTCTGGTTATTCTACTGGCTTTCGTGATAGCAGCAACAAGTTCAACGGAGCTGGTAATTCAGAGCTCTTTGCGCCAGTTCTTCGCAATAAAAAGCTTGCTGAACGGTCAATAAATAGGCAGTCGCACAGCGCAAAACTTGGCACCTCCAAATGGACTGATTACAACTCTACATGTATACAGTACGTTATAAACTTAAGCTACCGTCATAAACTAAGAGAAGTGAATGTGTTCTAAATTAATCAACAAAATTCAAAATTCTTTGAAAAACCTGCTTTTACTAGAATCGCAATGCTTATAACATAATTGGTTGGTTCTTAATCGTTCTATCTATGTATTACTTTTAGAGTAAGTCATCTACTGTCTTCTATATTCAGGATTGTTTCTTTTGGTTACGACTTCGTATGTTATACACAGCAGTGATTTTTATTCAGGTGATGCACTCATTGTAAATTTAATCCTTTAATAAATATTGTTTTAATCGAAGACGCCGAATTCCTCATATCCCCGTACTTCTCAACCACTAAAGCTTGATTTTGTTGATATCGAGAATCATGTTATTGGCAGCTTCATTCAAATGTTATATAACGCATTACTCCTAGCATGTCATGCCGTACTAGATTTAAAATTGTGAGCCAGAATACGCAAACTGTAAAACCGTCCAAGGGTGTTTTTTAGATTGTTTCCCTAAGTGGGTCGGGCAAGGGGCATCTAAAAATGAGTTTTATAATAATATTAAACTTTCTTCCGTTTTCTACCCAAAATCAATATATTTCTCCCTCAAAATATTATTACACAGTAAACATGTGACTATTTGGCTTACTAATTTATAAGCAAGCTAAACAATTTCAACTCCCGGCGCAGTCAAAATTTTTAACTTTTCTACGGAGTTTAAATGCGCTTTAAATCATTTCAAACTAAACAATTTGGTTTGTATTGGATTATTTGATAGGTTATGTTACCCTAGTTACGAGCTGTCTTGTGTCATCCTTGTGTAATTACGGTTTTTACTGATTTTCTGATTCTTTTGTTATGAGTAAAATGCTGACTAATGTTACTAATTATTTTTTTTTATCTTTGATTACTGTGCTATAACATGTATGTATGTATACTATTCGGGCAATGTAACGACCTCGTTGAGGATATGTCAGAAAATAAATTCATATTCATTCAGGTTAACTATTTGATTAGGGATTTAAAGAAAAAATATTTCTTTATGGCTGCATATGCAGAGATCCAGCCTTATAACATCCCCATTCAACACTGTTTTCTACGATTGATTGAACTAATTGCGCGTGTATTCATCCGGGAATTTCAGGCGACTTGGAAATGGAATTGTTTTGGCTAGGAATTGTCTCATTTTTTCTGGCAGTGCAGTGCAGTGGCAGGGCGAGATGTGGCGGTATTTCAAAGTGCCCCGACATTAAAGAAAGATAATGTGTTAGTATTATTGGTAATTTTAATGTCAACGGCTTATTTTAATGTTATTCATCAAGCGAAGTGGTCACCGTTCACTAAGGATTTGATGGATCTGATCGATAATAAAACGACAGAGAAAGACAATTGACCAGCATAGGGCGTAAAATTCGATTGACTTGCAGTTCCTCCACGGCTCGCGTTCTTGTACACCGTGCTTCTTCTTGAGTACGATTCTCGCGTTACTTGCCAAAATCTATATTATTAAGTATAGATAAATTTACAGTGAAGCTAATGCCTCTGCGCCTGACTTATCAGACTGAAATTAAGAGTACAAAGTCCTCGTCTAAATATGACAAAATTGCATTACGTTTTAATAGGCTTTAAAATACATAGTGAAAAATTTAGCTGATTTATAAAAGTTGCAATGTACAAAAATACAGGTCCTAGTAGCCCGCTTAACGAAGTGATTGAAACCCAGATATCTTGGATTTTGCCTTTCTGATGTCACCAGAAGACTTCGTTGGAGGAAACACCCTCCAAAAGCGTAGTGTTTCGTCTGCAGCAACTGTAGCCACCGTGGTTTCATCTGGCGATAATGCCAATTGGAGGATCCGAGCAGTGTGTCCAAGCATTTCTCCCACCTATCATTATCGATTTTTGGACAATTAAATCGTTAGAGCTTGAGCAACTTTGAGCAATCGCGTTAGGAAATAAGGATTTCCATAAAATACAAACCTTAGTCATGTCCGGGTACTTCCAACAAGCAATTTGGTAGCGGTTGAAACCATGGGTGCTTAGAAGCTCCCTATAATTCTCACTCCAAACCAGACCGGAAACCTGGCTTTCCGTATCTGTACTCTTCAACATAGTTCCGCTTGAAACATTCCATATTTTAATAGTCCTATCGTTTGTTCCACCACCAGTAGCCAGGACGCTATGGTGTGATGGAGACCACGCAAGAGCTAAGTAAAGAACAAATAAAAAATGTGGGTTTTCCTTGAACCTATCTAGCCATTTGTCTGTTGTGCATAATGTTATTCGACGGCTTACCCTTAACAGCAGCGACATGTTGAGTAAATGAGCAAACAGGTTGGGATTGATTGGATAAGTCCATGGAGTCCCAGATGTTAACAATATTATCGTTGCCCCCGGAAGCATAAAACCTGGCATCTGGGGACCACTTTAGCCCACAAATCTAACAGACAAATCAGATTTAGAATGCTGATTTAGAAGTTGCACATTTGCACAAAAATGAATGAATGGCGAGACATAAATGAAAATATCGTTGTCTAAGTATAACTCACCTCCTGTAAATGCGCATTCTTAATTTCACAAATTTTGTGTTTTGCAACCCGCAGGTCGTGGTGGCGAATGTGACCTAATCGATTGCCTTCGGTGAGCAAATGGGCATTCATACTCATTGCGGGAATCCTGGCATCCGTATCACCGGAAGCTATGGTCCTAATTAGTTTTATCTTGTCCACATCCCAGATTTGAATTGATCCATTGTCAAGAGCACAGACAATGTGGTTCCCATCTTGAACCCATGCTACAGAACTCACCTGTTCTATGCTAGAAGTTAAAAGAGCAAAACCTTGTCAAAAGGAAAATAAATGTCAAACTTATAGCTGAAAGTGATTGTGCTTACCCTCCTTGGATGTCGCAAGGCACTTTCGTAATTTCAGCTGTATGCGCAGTCCAAAGATAAACTTGATCCTTCAAGGCAATTGCAACTGTATTTCGCTTCGACCAATCCAAAATATTTAAGTAAAAGTCATCTACTACGTCAGGAGCATCCAGCACTCGTTCGGGGGATTTCGGTATGACACGGTATTTTGTTAACTGGCTTGGCTTTGAAGTTACGGAGCCTTGATACACAACCTTAAGTGCATTTTGGTAGCCCTTCATATTTCCATGAAAGGATTAACTCATATTAATATCAGAAATACTGCGAAGATTAATTTAAACTTCAATTTACCTCAGGTGGGCATTTGGGTTTTTGAGCAAAACTAAGCACTCTTGTACTGCCCAGATCCGAAACGCCAAGCAAACTTTCGGTCAGTGATCGGGAATAACTTGATTCAAATTTCTTGGCCTCCTGTTCCTGCTGGTCATTTTCACCAGCGTCCGCTGTTCCTGTCGCAATCTCAACTTTTTGAAGGAGGTAATGGGCCATTTCAAAATTGGAACGATCAGGAATAAATCTATCTGCGACAGGGGTTTTTCTAGAGCCAGACTTGTTGAGTTTTGCCTGGGTTTTGTTATTAGGAGTCTTGGATCGGGTTCGTGGTGTGTGAGTCTTCGATGAAAGATTGAGGTTCAGGCCGTTCAGGCTTAAATTATTTCCACTGACATTAAAACTTTGATGAAAACTGTTAAAAAAACCGACAATAATATCATATTCAATATTCAACCCAAGCGAAACAGAAAACGTACTAACTAAATGGACTACCTTGAAGACAGAGCCCCGGCGGAAGTATTTAATGGTTTTAATCCAAAACTAGTTTTTCCTCCTTTCGGCTGGGAAACATTTTTCTGGGAAGTCTCCATTCAAATAATTTTTCGTTGAACAGCAGTCACTCCACCGACCCCACCAAACCAACCGAAACTGAAACACTGACTGACCCGAAGTGAACCGAGTCCCTTTGCCTTTCCCTTTTTGCAGAGGAACTCAACGGACAAAATGTATTGAGAGCCCAATGGGTTTACCGCCAGATTTAAACAAATTGGCGCACGTCAGAGGGGTGAGTGCCTTCCAATTTACTCTATGTTTTGGCATGACTTTGAAATCCCCTTGCACTTACTCCTCCGAGTCCAGACCAAGATAAGAACTAAACGCTCGCTCGCAACCTCTGACCTGAAGGTATAAGTTATAATTTTGAAAGCAAATTTAGTTGTACTGAAAATTACCTTCTGTTTTGCAGGGATTGCGCGGCCTTAAAAGGAAAATCAAGTCTTTTTCACCAGAATTTTGTCGTGGTCAACATGTTGAGGGTAATTTATTAATCTAGTAATTCTCTTTTGTCTTTATCGGCAAATTTAATGTTGACATTGCTTTTTAAACAATTTGAGTTAAAGATATGGGCATGCAGTGTGGGTATTCATGGCATTAGGTTTTCTGATTAATGCTCTGTACACCATCATTTTTCACTTTTTACTTGAAAGCCGGTCGGTAATTTTTTTGGTCAGTGGCATTGGTAATTGGGGTAAATTTTAGTTTTCGTATTAACAAAATGTATATAAATGTATGATCCATAATTTTGAAAGTTAATGTCATGCTCAATGACTCAATTATTGATGAATTGTTTTTATGCATTTGAACCATCAACTATCTACCCAGTGGAAGGGAAAATACTGACATTTATTGGAAATTGTTTCAGGGTTTAGTGACTCTAGTTACTGGAGGAGCATCTGGATTGGGGAAAGCAACTGTAGAGCGGTTTGTTCGCAATGGAGCTAAATGTGTAATTGCGGACCTGCCAATATCCGACGGTGTCAAGTTCTCTGAATCCTTGGGAAAAGATTCTTTGTTTGTTCCAGTTGATGTAAGGTTCCGGTTGATAGTATTTACCCCTATTAATATTTTATTTTTAATATCCTAATTTGCAATTAGTAAGCTTCGCGAGATTGATGCAGTTCTTCCATTTCAGGTTACTTCTGAAGCTGACGTAACAAAAGCTCTTGCCTCAACCAAAGAAAAGTTTGGAAAACTTGATATTGTAGTGAATTGTGCTGGGATCGGCGTCGCTTTCAAGACTTATAACTTCAATAAGAATTTACCACACAAGCTTGAGGACTTTACTAGAGTTATTAACGTAAGTTAAGCCTTTGTAAAAATATCACAAGTTTATCTTGATTAGCACTGGTATTTACGGAAACTAATTTCCACCAATCCATCCAAATACAGGTGAATGCAGTAGGCACATTTAATGTAATTCGGCTCTCTGTTGGACTTATCGGTGCGAATCAGCCGGATAAAAATGGGCAAAGGGGAGTAGTTATCAATACCGCTAGTGTTGCCGCTTATGATGGTCAAATGGGTCAGGCTGCTTATTCTGCGAGCAAAGGGGCTATTGTCGGTATGACACTTCCAATTGCTAGGGATTTATCTTCACAGGGCATTCGAGTCATGACAATTGCTCCAGGTAATGCCTAACCGTTGACATTAAAATTACCAATTGCGCTAACTCATTATTTTTATTTGATGTCAGGGCTCTTTGAAACACCACTACTTCTCGCCCTGCCAGAAAAAGTGAGGCAATTCCTAGCCAAAACAGTTCCATTTCCAAGTCGCCTGGGATTCCCCGATGAGTACGCGCAATTAGTTCAATCAATCGTTGAAAACCCAATGTTGAATGGGGAGGTTATAAGGCTGGATGGAGCTCTGCGTATGCAGCCATAAAGGAATGATACTTTTTCTTGAAATTCCTAAGCGAGTGGTTAATAATCAAATACAAACAAAATTGTTTGTAGCCAGTTTATAAATTAGTAAGCCAAATAGTCACATGTTTGCTGGGTGATAATATTTTGAGGGAGAAATATATTGATTTTGGGTAGAAAACGGAAGAAAGTTTAATATTATTATTTGTTTTTTTTTACCACAAAACACACACAGTAATAATACTATATCATTATAATATGTATTGCGCATGTAAATGCCACACACATTTCTCAATTCATCATTCTATCGTAACAAACAGAACACCTTGCGATATTACTTAGGCTAAAAAGTCTAAACTATTTGCTCGCGTATCATGTTGCTCACATTTCATGGTGGAACTTCAAATTATTACCATTTACTCAATCTGACTGAATGAGGCCTAAATTATTCAGGATAGCTTCATTACAAGATTGATGCTTTGTTCGAGCTAGTTTTCTTACAAAGAAATTGAGACCAATAATTCTTAGCACATTACGTTACGTCGAGTGATGTGGTCTTCGGGGTTCACTCAGGAATTAAAATAAGATAGAATTGTAAAACTGGGTAATTAAAACCAGCTTTCTTACCCTGAGGTAACTTCTGAAGCCGTGGTAAAAGAGTCACCCTTGACACTTGATATAAATTCATTTGAATCTCACAGAAATTAAAGTATTTCCGTAACTTAGGTTAATTTCGTTCAGTTTTCAATCAAATACAATAGACTTAGCAAGGTTGGTGAGTTGGGTCAGATAATTAATTGAACAATTGCTAGTAAAACTCATTTTTAGATGCCCCTTGCCCGACCCACTTAGGGAAACAAGCTAAAATACACCCTTGGACGGTTTTACAGTTTGCGTATTCTGTCTCACAATTCTAAATCTAGTACGACATAACATGCTAGGGGTAGGGGTAATGCGTTATAACATTTGAATAAGCTGCCAATAACATGATTCTGGATACCAAGAAAATCAAGCTTTAGTGGTTGAGAAGTACGGGGATATGAGGAATTCGGCGTCTTCGATTAAAACAATATTTATCAAAGGATTAAATTTACAATGAGTGCATCACCTGAATAAAAATCACTGCTGTGTATAACATACGAAGTCGTAACCTAAAGAAACAATCCTGAATACTAGAAGACAGCAGATGACTTACTCTAAAAGTAATACATAGAGCGAATAAGAGCCAACCAATTATGTTATAAGCATTGCGATTCTAGTAAAAGCAGGTTTTTCAAAGGCTTTTGTATTTTGTTGATTAATTTAGAACACATTCACTTCTCTTAGTTTATGGCGGTAGCTGAAGTTTATATCGTGCTGTATGTAGAGTTGTAATCAGTCCATTTGGAAGTGCCAAGCGGAAGTGAGAACGCAGAGTGACTGTGTGTTGTACTTGGGACAACACTTTTACTTATGTGAGAATGCATAGATACTTGTTAAAAGTCTAAACTCCATTTGAGCCCTTAATTTTCATTGTAGGCCCACCAGTCTTTCTCATAACCTTCGTAGACGTGGTCCAACAGAACTTGCCGACGGCTCTCGCAGTATCGATACTTGTCTTGAACCTGTGCAAAGGAAAACATCTGATTAGAGTCCAGTTGGCAAGTGTGATCGGAGAAAAGCAAATTGTAAGCATTTGTAAACATTTCAAAATTAAAGTATTAAATTAAAATTAAATGCAAAGCAAGCCCACGTATAAAATGCTAGAACCAAATAAATAATAGTAACTTAGGAGGTTTTACAAAATTTACATACATAAGACTGTACCTTTTGCTTGATATCAGCAAGGTTTTCGGAAGTTATGTCACGCTCCAGGTACTCGGACAATTTCTCCGTCGCTGACTCCAGGTCACGTTGGTTGTCCTCGAAAATAACTGACTGGTTTGTTTTAGACAAGTAGAAGGCAAATACGTAGGTGTACATTAGTGTTTGGCGGCACTGACACAAGATGTCCACAGCCTAATGTTTTAAGTTAAAAAGTAAGCCAAATTAAATCAATTAAATGTTATACCGAAATAAAAATATTACAATCTAATCGAACCTTTTTCAGGAACTGCACCTCAATCCATGACATGTTGTGTTGTTGCATTTCCTCCATCTTATCTTTAACCGAGGCGTACAACTTGTGTTCAAATTTTAAACTTTGCATGTGATTCATGTACCGGTTACAGTAGAATAAGTAACGTTGAAGAGCCGAACGGGACTTCTCTTGGGCATCTCTGGCAGCCTTTGCTTCGGATTCATCATAACGATTGCAATTATACCTGAGATACCGAGACATTACGTTTTCCACCAGAACCAAAAATTAAGCATGCTTGTTTGTTTGTCTAAAGCCATCACATCACAACATTATATTCTTACCAAGATGAGCCATGAGGTTCCCAAGGGCCAAGGCAAACCCAACAGAAGTCGGCCTTACAATTTTGATTTTTACAGACCATGTGATTGCAACCACCATCTTTCTCTATAGTAGCATTGCAGCGTGGGCATTCCTGACAAAAGAAAAAAAGCCCATATTATTTCAAATTCCATTCTACTGAAGTCAGCACGAAACATATTTTTGTTTTATATAAGTTTTGCTTACTTTTGTGTTGGCCGCAATCCAATTAGATGTTTCGGAGTCGTCATCACATTTCTTGAGCCATTTCTTAAGCCAAGAACATTTTACAGGGTCGTGCCACGCATGACCACACTGGAAACAGAAGGTGAACCCACATTGACAGGTGACAGGCCTCCAGTCCATCCACTGCACTCGAATCGCATTCGTACAATCCGCGGAAGGGCACCAGCGCATTAATCGATTACACTACAATTCACACATTATTATTGTGACGTAGCAGTTCCCGTTAGACATTAAAAAATGAAAACTGACCTGTACAAAACTGTTTGTTATAAGGTGCTGATATTTTAGTTTGACTTTTGGGTCATTCACAAGTTTCATAACAGTAGCGTCGTCCACTAGGATAGGACAGTCATGAGCCGCGCAAGCAATTGTTTGACCCATCCCCTCTTCAATAATTTTAGTCGTTAGATATTCTGACCAACATAGAGTACAAAATCGGTGTCCGCATTCTAATCCATACATCATCTAGAAAAGAAGGAAGTCCAAGTCAGTGAGCACACTAGCCTTAGCTATCAAAGTGCATAAAATGAAATAAATGTAACATACGGAAGAAGGCTTTTGTGTGTAACAAATTGTACAGTCTTCTGCCCCACTTGTTGGAGGTACGACAGGAGGGCGAGTTAAAGTGGGATTGACTACTCGAGCATCTTTAAATAATTTCTCCTGATCACCATCGTAGTAAGCCTCCAGGAGCTTCTCTTTGTCCCAACCAAAATGGTTTAGAAGAATTCTCATTGTGGTAGGTGGTAGTTGGAGAACAATGTTAGCCTGAACACAAGAATATATAGTTATAATAGTTATCACAATTTACTCTCTGCTAATTCAAAAAATAAAACTCACCTCTCTGATGGAATCCACCATGTGCTGGACAATGTTTTCGGTACTCAGGACAGCGAACGGATATTCCTCCTCTGTGATTCTGTCAGAAGCTCCTCTCTCTTCCCTTTCCATGGCAAATTCAACATCCTCTCCACTGGACTCATTCCCACTATCGTCGCACTCATCAGAGGAGTCCATACTAGCGTTGTCTTCAACAATCTCAGGGGCTGGGTCGGGGTGTTCACTGGAGGTCGATGCAACTGCACTTGCTGCAGCTCTCTCCTCAAGCTTTTGCTTCTTAGGTTTAGGCTTAGATCTGGCTGTCGTCGTACTAGTGGGTTTTTGTTGCTGGGTCGAAGGTTTCGGCGCCTTCCCCTCAATTTCCGAGGCTTTGGCGGCACTCCTCGTGGTAGGACCTTTCGATGTGGATGGTTTCTGATCGTCAACTACTTCACGTTCACTTCCACTTCCGCCCTTGTTTGAAGTCTTCTTCCCCGAACTGCAAAACAAAAAATATGACGTGTGAATGATTTAATAAAATTACTCCAAGATTTTCTCCAAAACCATAACTTCAAACTAATTGCGCGCGGAATACATAAAGACAAGGGAAAGAAAAAACGAAAGAGCTGGATGAATTGCGAGAATGTCATTTCAAGTTCAAAGAGATACAGCGGCATAACAACCCCATATCATGTTCACGTGTATGGGCAAATGTAAAAGCATTTCTAGAGCACACTTCTGCTGATTGACTGCAGTTCAAGTCCAGCATTTAACATTTCAATTCTTACTAGGGAAGGTCACGGCATGCCCACTGGGGTTTGACCCGGGACCGATTTTTTTGAACACTTTGGGGTCCCCTGACACGAACCAAGTCAAAACTTGCCTGTTGAAACGAGGTACTTTTTTTTGTCCTATCCCCGAAAATTTGGCAAAGTCGATTTTCGGCCTGGCCTTATGGGATTTTACGTGTTAAAACCAAGTGATCAAAGGGGGGAGTACGTGAAAAGTTCTCGTTTCCGGTTTTTTTCAAAAACGTGAATTTTTCACGTACTTCCCCCCTTTGATTACCTGGTTTTAACACGTAAAATCCCATAAGGCCAGGCCGAAAATCGACTTTGCCAAATTTTCGGGGATAGGACAAAAAAAAAGTACCTCGTTTCAACAGGCAAGTTTTGACTTGGTTCGTGTCAGGGGACCCCAAAGTGTCCAAAACAATCGGTCCCGGGTCAAACCCCAGTGGGCATGCCGTGACCTTCCCTAGTTAGAGAAAAGAGCGAAGGCAGGCATTCGTCTATCCATCACAGCTCCTGTCATTTACACAAGTTTAATCTTACGACATTGAGCATAAAAGCCATGAATTGATTGAAAAATCATGATTAAGGATCATAATAATCCTTCCTTACATTCGAAATGTCGACCGCACTCATTGACATGAGTTTGTTAAAAAAATATTTTAAATTCAAGATTATCTTTACAACATACTTAATCAATTAATTATAAATTATAGAAGTGGGACGCGATGTTGTCGCATGTCCAGTCAACAGCTAGTGCGAAGTGTCAAATGTAACTTTAACAACGACAAGAAACAGCATTTCCGAATTAACTCGACATATTCTACAAACCCCAAATAGACGCCTGACTGGCCATTACCCTCCAAGACAAGCGAATGTGATTTGTACAACTAATCACAGCTATGAACCACAGTAGGAGAAAGAACAGTTGTTAAAATAATCAAAATCATTTTTTAAGAAATTATATCTCACCGTTTCCTCTTCCTCAATGCTAGCATTTTGCGCTTGAAGCACTCTTATTCCCGTCAATTATTTGCCAGGCAAGGACACGTATTAACTGATTAATCACATTCACAAAATGTTCAAATCATTGAAAATTTTGTGCTTGTACTGATTTGTCAATGTAAAAACTGTAGCAATATTTATACGCCTAGCCTATAGCTAAATATATAGTTTTCCTGGAATTGGGCTTGCAAAACTTGCCCTCCTACTTCCAATCTAGACCTTTAGACGATTTTAGATCTAGAGTTAGAGTTACAGTCTGCTATCAACTATAAAACCCAAGGTAGGTCAAGTAACTCACCTTTTGAGTTGTTGTTTGACCTACCTTGAAAAAACCCATACAACATGTAGAAGCAATATTTTGGCTAAAATGATAGTGGAAAGATCTATTAATGACCGAGATCGAACAAACCAAAGACCGTAAAATCTATCAAATC
Organism: Orthonychiurus folsomi; assembly: GCA_036851895.1. NCBI lineage: Eukaryota > Metazoa > Arthropoda > Collembola > Poduromorpha > Onychiuridae > Orthonychiurus > Orthonychiurus folsomi. The sequence goes on from JAAXYW010001217.1 coordinate 12,688, forward strand.
TGCACACACAAAACTACAATTCAATGGTTTGTTTAGTTTGCAATTGAAGGATATAGGTCGAGGTCCGTTCACAATTCACCTATCCACTAACTAATGATTAACTACACAACCAGGCTCCCTGATCATTACTACTAACCTAATCGCCCTGAAATATAATCTAGGAAAACTGTGAATGATGTAGTAACTCCTAAGAAAGACTGCCTAGACTGGACAAAACGATCCCTTTGTCGGTCGTTCGTCGAACACTGTCTTCCTTTCTAACGCCCGTGTCACACGTGTGCTCATCGTTTAATCTTTTACGCGCAATAAAATCAAATTGAAAAAACCCAACTAACCCCGTCCACCAATCATCCGCAAGGACCCCCTCTTCCTCCACCTCCAGGCGATAAGGCGATGTATTAATTTTCACGCTAAATACTAATACTCCAAATAAATTCAAATCCGAACTGATTTTAATATGAATGTAAATGTCTACTAGCAATTTTAGGTTTCGATCATATTTCGACTATTGAATTTTCTAAATGACCCCGAACTTCCACTCTCACTCACTCACACACACAAAGCGCACTACGCAACAACGCAACGGGATGAAAATTTTTGATGCAAATTCCAGGAGACCAACTCACACATGCAAGGAGCTTTGTTTGACTTGACCTGTTTTGACCTGCTTTGTATGTATATATGAAGTGGACCTTACTTGAAAACTCAGCAAAGGAAAGGGAAACTGATCCAAGGGGATAAAATGTCACATGGAATAAATGCAATGCAATGGGTTGTGGAATGGGGAGGAAATAAATTACTGTGAGATCTCGGCGTATTTGAGGATTTGGGGTGGAGCCACTCGTAGTACAGATAGGCATGGGCCAAGGACAAGAATGGCAAAGTTTGGAAGTAAATACAAAGTTGAGGTATGGGAATCACACACTAGACGGCATGTGGGTATAGTAAGATTCGCGGATTTGGGTGAGGGAATTTGGCAAATTTCAAACAATGCACTAGGGATGTCTTTGTTGCGGAATTCATCGTACCATATAGCGCCGCTTTCCTTTGAGTAAATTGCTAGTTGCTACTAATTGCATTATTGTAACCAAACTACACAGAGCAAGTGCGGTAATTAATTGCGAGCCCGGATATTTAGCTTAATAAAGTGCATTTAGGGAAAAAAAGACCTTTTCTGTCAGAATAAAAATTATCAACGTTTGCATTGAATGGGCAGGAGCAAGATGCTAATTGATCCGTTCTAGATGAGCAAAATGAGGAATCAAGTTCACCGAGACATTTTCGCTCGCACAATTTATTTGTGTACCGTGCAAAAAAAAAACACCCAGTCACAATCACAGATTCACAGACTGATGCAAACCCGTCAACCTTAGCGTGAAAAAAAATTGTTGGGAATTTAACGATCAGGAAGACTTCCTGCACCACTTGAACTTTAACAACGAGAATTTACTAACTAATTGTAATGTACTAACAAGTAACAAGCTCGTATTTAATGACATAAAACCAAAATTCAATATTCACCAAATGTCAATCGCTGGATCTTTAGTGACATGCCAGGTGCAGGTGGGTCACTCTCACCGCTGTTACAATAATGCCGCACAACTTTACAACGCGTGTGCTTCTCAACATCCGAAGTAAAAAAGTAATTCCGCATTGTTGTCGTAAACTTGGCAATTATCACTACAACAAAATGTGCAGGTTTCAAATAAAAATGCATATCCCACAAACCATAATATAAATATGCAAATACGTGGCGCTAATGTGTAAAATTAAAATCTAAAACAAATTACAATCTGGCGCGTATGGCGTATCACATTCTATAACTCAAATAAAACGTGTCCAAGTCATTCCTGAGTTGAAAAATATTGGACGGCAAATGAACGCGCCTGATCCACCTGGATTGATCACAACAGAAGCTAACAAAAAGCCATTCTAGACCTTCCGAAGAAACAGTTACAGACTACCGATACAGACAAAAGACTTCAAAGGAATTAAGGAGTAAAAAATCCAAGAAATTGAGCAATAAAATACTATTGAACGAACTCTGCCCTTCAGCAGCAATCAACACGGACTCGGAGCTCCTAACGTTCGTTCTAAATGACTACTTGGAATTTGGAACTATACACCCACACACATTGTCTTATTTCACACTTGAACTGTTCTCAGATTTCAACTCGAGGTGTGTCTCTTCTGTGGCCCACACGTCTCTCTTCCGCTTCTTCGCATCCATCAGGTCAAAGTAACGTGTGACCATACCCATCGAATCATCTAAACCTGCCTTCAGCTTCTCTTTGTGCTCCTTTGTCGCTTTGTCAAGTTCTTCTCGGAACTTGAATTCCTCAAACGACGCTTTCAAATGATCTTGAACATCCTGGAAAATTTTCTGACTCTCCTCGTCCTCCAATTCCTCTTCAGATTTTGGCTTTGGTGGGGCTGGCGTGTAGCTGTCAAGGGACGCAACCGATTTCCTCACGCTGACTTCTCCATTATCAATGTCAATAAACATTTCAACTGGGGGATCAATTGGGCGGTCAGTCACGCCTTGCTTCATGTGATCTGGCATCGGTTTCAGCTCCAGTGTTTTCTTATCCTCAACTTTTATTTTGGGTTTGTTTCGGAGCTTGGGCATTGACTGTCTTGATGACCCAGACGCAAGGGAGTCGACGAGTTCCTCGTAAGACAAGTCCCCACCCACCTTGACAACAGGCTCTTCATCTTCGAGTTCTAGATCGGGGATTTTCTTCAGTAAATGCTCATGTAATGACGGGATCATTACTTGCTCTTCTTTACTAGGAGGCACCGTTGATGTCGAGTAAAAGAGTTGAGTAACTGGACTTGTCTTCAAACGAGTAATTCCGCCTCTGATTGCTTCGGCAATTTGATTTGCAGGAGTCCAGTCCACAATCGAAATAATTCTTCGATTTGGTCCAGGCCCCATTCCGTGTGTGGGTGGAGTCGGAGTCATTGCCATCATCTCCATCCGCTCATTTTGCATTTCAATTTGACGAATTGTGGGATCGACAACGCCAGCATTTCTCCTATCAAAGCTGTCGTCAGCTTCGGGGACAAAATTTTGCCAAGGATTATAGTTCTGGTAATTAGGTGGTGGGGGCAGGGCTCTGACCGCAGAAGTTGGTGCTACGCCAAATCCCATCCTCGAATGAAACTGTTGATTATTGTAATTTCCGTTGCGTGACGTTTCTGCAACCTCTTGATCGGGTCTTTGCGAGTTGAAATGGATTTGATGATTTGGTTTAGGGAAAACTGGAGGCCGTCTTCCAACTCGTACTATTTTGTTTGGTCTACCATTATTGATGTGCTGGGGCTCAGGGTTAACTCGAATCGGAGGATGGGCATGGTACATCCGACGATGAAATGGGACACTTTTTGATGGTGGCAATGGAAAAATTCTTCGCCTGACCATTGGTAGGGGCACAGGAGAGGGCAAAGGCCGTGTTCCCTTGTCTTTTGCTGCCAACCATTTCTCATATGATGTTAACATCACGTAAGAATCCCTCTTCGAGTCCTCCTCGGAAGGCCTATCATTTGTATTGTCGGTGTCAGTGGTTTGTGTTGAAGGCGGCTGCCTGGGCTGCAGTTTCCTCACAGGTGCGGTCGTATGTGGAGACTTTCTGAAATTAGGACTGGCACGGCGGGGAACGTTCTGCGAAGCTGACGCTTGAATGGGTTGTGGAATTTGGAACCGTTTCTGGAATTGTGGAGCTGGTCTTTCCGTCACAACCGGCTTCACTTCATTTGTAATTGGCTCTGTGAATATTTGAGGTCCAATTTCCCACATCACTTGGGCATCTGCATTAGGGCCCATGCGGTAGCCAAGACCAACCCTAGTGTCCACACCTATTAATTTAAAAACAAACATATAGAATCTACTAAAATATGTCTCTCAAAGTACGGGTCTTAAGAGCATTATAAGTAATAGTAATCTAGTTGGTTGTAGAAGCTATTTAATGGTATCCCATTTTTATTATTACCCTTTTATGATGCCCTAAACGTTAAGTCGGGCATTACTTAAGGATTGGGTTTCGGATGGGTCATTAACGTTAAGTATATTTTTGTGACTTCTTCGGCTTCTGAGCTAAGAATCCACTTTATTCCGTGACTTTACAGAAATGGACAAAACTCGTCAATTCCCACTTGGTAGAAGCAGAACATTCGTTTTATAACTCATCCATCTGACTTTTCCACCCCTGGCTCTCTATCTTCTCTACCATTACTTGGTAGAGTCGTAACAATATTTTATACTTTTTTAAACTTCACTTGCAGTGCTCTCTTGGCTTTGCCTAACTCGTAAATTTGTCCCGAGGAAACTCTTTTCTTAGCTATCATTTTGGGGAAGGAGGACTTGAATTGGACTTATTATTTCCCAGCTCACAGCTCTGTGCTCTACTTTCGCTTTTTGTAAAAGGAAAGGCGGCGCGGAAGAAAAATTACTTTCACTCCTCACTCTGCTTCCGCCTTCGCCTACAGCTTAATAGAGGTACAGATGAACGAACTTTCCATCTTTTACCTCTCGGAACTTCAACCTACTTCAGGACAAATGCGTAGCCTGAATCGATAGTGTAAATAAAAATACACGTGCCTTTTGAAAACATTTTATCCTTAATCTATAGAGTGAGTTAAACAAGGCAAGTTGGGGACACATTTTAGCATTCGAACGCAGTCACGGTCAAACAAATTGTAACAAAAAGAAATTAAAGTGCTATATCTTTCTTGAACAAGTTCTGTAATCCAAGATTAAGTAAGTTATAAATTTGCAATTTGGCTTTTTTCAAAACTACTTAAATTTACAATTGAATAAATTAAAAGAGATTCATAATTTCATTTCCATTTAAGTATTGATAGAAAGTACTGACAGGCATAATGTATTCATACATGCGTGTGTATAGGTAAGAGCGTAGAAGAACATCTCCCGGAACTAGGCACAAAATGTGAAAAGATAATGCTAAGTTAATTACCTCTAACTCTTGGCTTCCCATTTCCTCTAGTTCCGCTGAGTCCACTCAAAGTATTCCCAGCCAGAGAGAACACGGATGAGCCGATGGTTCCAAGGCTTGATAAAATACTCGGAGCTTGAGTTTGAGTGCCAAATATACTCAAGGGATTGTTATTACTGCCAGATGCGAGCAAATTTGCCAGCAAATTCTGTTGCTGTTGCTGTTGAGAGTGTTGGCCTCCGGTTAATAAATTTAACAAAATATTGCTGTTCATTTGCTGGTGCTTAACTTGAGCTTGTTGCTCCTCCTCTTGTTTCTGCTTTTGGCTTTGTCCAAATAAAGCCGATAGATAATCTGGTGTTTGCTGAGGAACTTGCTGTTGTCCAAAGTTGAGTAAACTGTTTAGTGGTGATTGTGTAGTCTTCCCAACTGATCCGAAGGTCTCCAAAAGCCCAAGTAATCCGCTCAATTGATTTGAACTCGCCGTATCCAAATCAGTTTGAGATTTAGTGAATCCTTGAAAACTTTGATATGGCGAAGCACTGTTCTTCTGTTGGCCAAGACCAGCTTGAGCTAAAATCAGATTTGTCAGAGCAGCAGCTGAGGGATTGTCTGCTTGACGAACGGATGGCATTGACATTGGTCCACCAAGACCCAACATTGCAGCAGCGGCGGCCAAATTTGCTGAGGATCCTGTTCCGGCATTGGTATTTCCAACTCCTATTAGAGAGTTCAGCAAAGCCAATGACTGGTGAGCGGCAGCGGTCTGATCGGCACTTTTTAAAGGAGGAGCGGGGGCTGGTGTAGTAGTTGTTTTGCTTGGAATTGCAGCTGTAATGATTGCAGCAGTCGCGGCGACGTCACCACTATCACTCGGATTGCCGAGAAGGCTGTTGAGCATGGTTAATGATTGAATCAGTTCTGCTGATGACTTAACTTTCCCATTGTTACTTGTATCGGCGGCAGTGTGCGTTTTTAATCCATAAGAACCACTAGCCGGCGGCGTCGAGTAAACATCTGTCGGAAAGGATATCCGACCACTTGGTGCAACAGCTGGTTCGATTGTAGTAACAATATCCGAGGCCTCTGCTTCATGATCCCAAATTCCCATTAATTTGTGTAATTCTTCGTTGCTGAGCGTATCATCGCTCTCACCTTGACTTCTGCCTTCACGCTTCCCTTCAGCTTCCGTTTTCTCTGCTGCCAAACACTTTGGCTCTTCAATCAGTACCAAAGCTGGAAATTAAATATTAAATAATGTCAGCAGTCAGCTGGGCATTTATATTTAGTGAACCGAGGTAGTAGCATTTAATTTGATTTGAAAAATCAACCAGGTATATCGTATCCCTCCGTGTCAATTTCACTTCATTTATCGATTTATCACTTTGCACTGGGTCAAAAATAATTTACACAGTTCGCATAAAATGGCAAAATTGAGTACGAACTTGATTTGAATTACAAATTGATTATCTATATCCTGCCCGTATGCTAAAGTTTAAACAAGTTTACCTATTAAAAGGGCTCTACGTTAATTGTGTATTTCTTACTAAATAGAAAACGGTGTAAAAATCACATCTCACCTGCGGCAACCAAGACGAAGAGTAGGTTAGATCTTGAGTAGCTTTTGAGTCCAAACATTGTACGTCAAATTCACTGCTATTCACAGATGTGGATAAGATCCGTCCTTTTAGTCTTGCACTTGCACTAGGTAATAAGTGTTCGTCGGAAGGGCCAATTTGACATCAGCAGCACAAGAGTAAGACACGTAGTTGTAAGTAACAGACCAAATTATTCATCTTTGCACAAGTCACACTTCTTTCATTAATCAACTTAGTTTCGTCAAAATTGATTGTTTTAATGCCCACAGATTTACAGCCAGTGTTATGTTTGCCACTTTGCTCCAAATCACGTCGCTGTTGTTTATGAACGGCACTGAAGAAAACGCGTTGCTATTTGTTGAGTTTTATCAGAAGAAAAACTTGCTTCCAAGAATGTTTAGTTAAACGGCTGTTCAATTGTAAACAATTGTTGGTATTTTTATGAAAGTATCACATTTACCATCCACATTTACGTTGTTCTGCACTAGCAAGCTAGAAGCTAGCAAAATCTACAAATTTCCCAAACACTTTCATCATCTCCCTCAATTTGCTGAAAGAACAAAGCTCGACTCTGTAACCTTATCACTTCCAATTTTTCCTCACAAAAATACTTGACACTCTTCCATAAATCCCAAGACATTCACTACAACAACCACAAAAATCCCAAGCACATGCAAAAGCGAAATCCAAGCTGCACACTACTGTAAATTGCACCGCACCTGTAGTATAATTAATTACATACTGTTCAGGCGGCTGATTCACGATCACGTCCACCCTGTCGAACTCTCAAAGGACATTTGACATGTCAGAAGAAAAATTTGATCCACAAAATCCCACAATTCGTGTGCATGAGCCGAATGGTATACGACACAATCTGAACATGCAAAAGGGAAATACAGAATGGACAATTGCCCATGCACCCTAACCCCTTGGGGCAAATGCAAAGTTTTTGCATTGCTTTCTTGTTTGAGGTGGATCTGTATCTTCACGTTTCCATTTCCACCTTCATCCATGCAGTCACTCATTCGTACCCGCAAGTAGGTCAGTGGGTGTTTGACATACACCATCAAAGAAGATTCGTTTTCGCGAGAATCTTTGCTCGGCTACAAAGTACAAGTTCAAGGATCCCATAATATGAGAGAGTAATAACCAATCCCCTTAAAATTTCAATGCTAGGTCAACTAAACGACAGGCAAACCTGTTTTACAACCAGTAACAATGGTTTCACTTTTTTCCCTTTTGCTTTCTAAATACTAGCAAACCAACTGTAACAAAATCGGAACCAGTTGTACGCGCGATTTATTAATGTGTATTGTAATACAATCTATAATGAAGCAAAACAATGAGAGACTTACATGAGTGAGTCCATGATTTTAATGAATTTGGATTGTTCAACCGGTTGAGTTGATTTTGAAACACGTGTGACGTCCAAGAGAGATTCAAGAAATTGAGAGTTTGGATGGATTCCACAAAATAATTTGGCTCTCAACAGCTCACCGACACTATGTGCAAATTTGGATGACTAATAGACTCTGACTCAGTCCAAATTTGGAAACCCATCCAGAAAATAACTTTTAAAAGTATAAACCAAGAAATTGTTAAACTAAAAGAAAATGTAGGAGTGAGCAAAGGACAACAACGCAACGCTTTGTGTATTTGACAAAGTTTGAAATCTGACGCCACGGCAATGCCCGAATTCAACTTTACGTGTGTCGCCACGCCTTTTACCATAGAGTATTAAAAGTTAGTTTGAAACTTTAAAAGTTGAATTTTAAATTCTCATTTTTAAATTAGCCTGAAGGTGAAATTAGGTCTGCCCGAGATGCAAAACTGCAAAGCGCAGTGACCAATCTGAGCAAAATTCGAACATTTCAAATGTAAAAGGAAAACATTGTAGGTATTCAAAATTTAAATACAAGTTTAAACACAATTTTTTTGTCGATTCAGCCCTTAATCCCAAACCGACACTTTGTATTATGTATACAATACAAAACCATCATTGCTTCAAACTAATCCTCCAGAAATTAAGTTGACTACTTTGCTTGTCCTAGATAGATCGTTGATGGAGATTCCCTTCAAGCATTCAACTCATCAACTACTTCAGGGATCCTTTATTTCCTTGTGCCAAATGCTGAGCATATTGTTTGCCGTGCGCTGCATTTTGAGGACAAAAACTTTATATTTAATTGTCTAGAGATTTCCGTACCCTCTGTTAACTTAACACTCATGGCATTAAAATGGCTCTGCCACACTTTTCCTTGCTCTTATCGCTATGCTGCGGCTGCAGGACCCGTTAAGTCATGTTAGTTGCTTAGGTGGAAGATCTTCTTGAATAATGAATAATTTTTGTGGCCAATTCATGCTTGGAAACGTCCACACTCCCTAGGTGTTCAATTTGAAGAAGATGTTTTGGACAGGAGCAGTTGAATCAGATGAGTCTCCTTAATTCTAGGGTCTGTGTCACTCATTCGCTTCCAAAGCCTAGTTGCAAAGACTATTACGATAATAATCGTTATGTGTGCATACATAACGATGGGAATCAAGTGTCAAAGTCCTATCTCATGCACTACATTGACTACACGCAGATTAAAGAGTTAAAAATATTAAACACTTTCATCTTTTTTAGTTTAATGATCGATGAAGATTGAGTATGGATGGTCAATCTTTTTGCAGATTTGATTAAAGGTGTTCAAAGATTAAAGGTTGAATTGCAAGCCACATCATTCTTCAAAATCTCAAAATTTATTTTACGTCTATAACTTTAGAAGCATGTGCCAATTTGCAGTTTGTGAACCTTTTCTGGAAACATGCAGTCAAGCTCAACCAAACACTTTTGAAGTTGAAGGAAGGAAGTTATTAAAAAGTCAAAATTAGTTAAATAAATTAAGCGGGTGATTAAACACAATTTGAAGAGTTATCCTTTGCATTGAGCCGCTGATTTTCAAGTCGAAAACTTGTTTTGGTTCAAGATGCATATAATTCCTATAAAGAAGAGTGTACATTACAATCGCAGCTATAACTGCTGGGAATAACAATCCAATAGTTACGATACGAACCAACACACTTCCTTCGCTTTGTCGACCTTTTCTCAAGACTTCCTGGAGCTACCCCTTCTACACCCTGTCCAGTAGCTGGGGGGCGATTTCCGCTGGGCATTTCCCCTAACAGGGAAACTAATTCTAGCCCGCTCTCTCACACATAAAACCATATTGATTGCATTATTTGATTTGCATTATGACTATCATATTTTATTGGAAGCTGAAAGCTCCTAATTGTACAGTGAGGTCTCTGTTTGTTGTCCGAACCTTGGAACCAGAAGAACCAAAATTCAAGTTTTGCACTGGGTCTTAGCCATAACGATAAAATCAGATCAGGATAAATACAGATGTAGGGAATTAATCAAAGTGTGACCTTCCGGTTTGGCACGTTATTAGTTTAGCTGAGCGTGAACGTATTCCCTGGTTCAATGTAAGGAAAAGCACCGGTTTGACTCGCCAATTTTTTTCTACATTGGTTCCAAATGACCTCGCTCGCGCGCCTCTCGTAATCAAAGCACTTCCACTCTTTGCTTTTCTTTACGTCCGTTGTTAGCTGTTGGATTAACGTTCATTAAAGACTTAGGACGTAAAATCAAAACCAACGCCGACAACGGAAGCAGTTTCCGTGCGAAGCCTGGACAAGACAGTGCTGGGCAGGATTTCAAATCTCTTTCCGAGTAAAATATTGAAATCTACAAACACGGTGTTTAATGCCAGACAATATTCCTACCCTGCTAATGCACAAGCATTAATACTCCAAAGTAATAACCACAATTTTATTTAAGTTCTCATCAGAACACCTCACCAGCGCAACAGTGTTTAGACAGTGCTGCATTATGACAAGTAGGGAGTGTTAATTGATACATGAGACATATGCTTGATTGATAGAAACAGAAAGGTTTTGGACATTTGCTTTAGTATTTTTACTGTGGTTCGAATCATTCCATCAACTCGTGCCTCCATATAAAAGACCTTTTTATAACAATCAAATTACACGTTGAACTCTGACTAAGCAGGGTGAACCCAAACCAAGGTATACATGCTAAGAATAACTCAACACTATTAGAAATGTGTGTGTTCCGTCCATCAATGTAAATTGCTTTGCCGGGATTTGAAATTTAAATGAGTAATTCCTTTCATGCGAGTTTATTGAATTCAAATTGTGTTGAAATTTGAAGTGCTTAATGTTCACTTTGGATTTCAAACAAAACGTGGCAAATTGTTCCAATGTTGCGGTTGTGCATTTCTACATAATTGTGACTTCGTCACCGCATCGGTTCCATATCTGAGTCATCATAGTTTGCAAAATAACACATGGTGGGATTTACAATGCAAAAAGTTGAGTGACATTAATCATCTTCCTTGCCAGGTGTGAAGGGATAGATGGGATTCGATTGTGAATTCAATATACAATGTGCAGTGTTGAAATCGTCCATTGATATTCCCCGTCTGTTAATGCAGTGCGTCGTGAAACA
>JAAXYW010001218.1:0-23748 GCA_036851895.1 Orthonychiurus folsomi
GCTTAGCGTAAAGATGATAACTGAGTAGAGTTTGAAAACTGTAACGTTTAGTGATTAGTGAGCTCAAAAATGTGACCAATGTGAGCTGTCATTTAGCCAATTAACTATTCATCAAGTGTGTTTTGTCAAAAGCGACGAAAGTTAAAATATTTTACAGTCAAACGATTTTAAGTTAATTTCAACACTGTTTGTTTCCGCAGGTTTAAGACTATTGTGAACGGATCCATCATTGTAGACGAGGTAGTTGAGGGAAGTTATGCTCTTGGCCCAAGTCAGTACTGCACGGATGTTGTACTGAGTCATGACGCGACAATTGAGGGTTCCATTGAAAGTGTTGTGCCCATCCAGAATGATCTGGATCAAGTTGTACTTATTTGCTACAATCCAGAAAGCACAGATGATAAGGTAAGGCGAGAGCTATTATAGAAACTGTATATCTTTTAGTCTAGTAATTTGAAGAAAGTTTGTAAATAAAGGAATTGACATAGCTTCTTCAATTATTAGCCGAAATGGAAATATACCGTGCACGGGATCGGGGCTCTCATTTCAGCAACCTTCCTCACGTTGACTGCGATTGTTTATTTGATCACTTGGACAAATTTTCATGGATGGCTTCAATTTGCTTATGTCGTGTCACTACTCCAAGCATTCCTATTTCTGGGGATACTTCAATTGGCGTCAGACACCATTCAGGAGTATAGTTCAAGCCTTTGCGAAGTCTTGGGTAATTTTATTAAATTAATTTGTAATCTTAGCATTTGGCTATAAGAAATGTTCTTTGCGTCAAAGCTATCGGAGCTAAGATGTCTTATAGCGTCGCAAGCGTACTGGATTTGCTGAATGCACTAAAAACAACCAAATGTTATAACACGATAAGCAGAGGTCACGAGAATTATTCAATTCCAAGAAAAGAGAGCGTATAAGTAGGTTTCACTTTATTTAGGTCCTTGCGTTAGGGATGCATCTCATAGATTCATCATTTCTTTAAAAAATGGGCAAATCATAAACAAGACAGGTCAAAACCCTTAAATGCGCAAAATTACCTTGTAATATTTATAGTAAACCCCAATAAAGTGGCATATATATAATCCCGCATTCTGCTCTTGCTGGCCTTTCCAAATTAAAGCAAATTAATATGTCCATATGACGTTTTTAATTTTTTATAATAACTTGCAGGGAGCATCTTGCACTTCTCATTCCTATCTGCTCTTTTTTGGCTCACGTCAATGAATTTTGACATCTGGTGGACATTCAGGTGTGATTATTTAAATTTAACTCAAACATGTTATTGCTAAATATATTGTATAACCCTTGCATCCGTTTCTTTGAACTCGCAGTGGATACAGACCATTAACAGCTCGGTCAAGAGGCGGTGAAATCCGACGTTATTTGTTCTTCGGATTGTTTTCATGGGGATGTGCCAGTCTCATAGCAGGCACGGGTCTAACTCTGGATTTGTTATACAAGTAAGTCCGTGGGAGGAATTTAAAAACCTATCTGTACGCTCGGGTCACTTGGAAACTGTTCCCCATGGTTAACCGTTTTCAAAAATTCGGTAAGTGCTTTAAAGTCAAAGCAAGTGGTGTCGGGAAAGTAAACCGTGACGAACTACAATTTCAGTAACCCACAAATTATAGTTGAATGATTCAAAATAATTCTCAACTTTCTTTACGAATTCAACATAAAATACACGCTGCAATTAAGGTTATTGGTAGTGGTGGGTGATGATGATAGAAACATCTGTTTAACCTTTCTGTAAATTCCCATTAAGATTTTCTCGTTTTGTCGTTCAGATCCGATGATGACTCAACTATAATTCGCCCAAGATTTGGAGAGCGAAAATGTTACTTTGCTGGCTATAAAGAGCAGCTTCCTTATCTTTATGGACCCATGGGTGTTCTCCTACTGATTGATCTCTGCTTTTTCCTGAACACTGTTTACTCCTTACATAAATTACAGCAGGACACAAGATTTGCTACTCAGCAAAGTTCACGACAAGAGAAGAAAAAGTACGTACTTACAAATTAAGCATAAACGAATCATTGAACTCAAGGCATGGGGATTTACTCTAAATGGGATAATTTTTAATAAATTACAGATTTATCCTCTTCGTTAAACTATTCGTTGTGATGGGTATACTGTGGACATTCGAATTAATTGTCATGGATTGTAACTGTCTACGATACTGAAAACAGGAAAACTTGGGACAATGTATTTTTCATATTCGATGTGATAAATTCTGGTCAAGGGTTACTAATATTCATCATATTCACATGCAAGCCAAATACTTGCCGTCAACTGGAAGGACAATTTAAGAAATTTGCAGTGTTTCTCGAGAAAAGGAGAGGTATGGGAAACGATAGATAACCAACCCGATGTTTTTATGCAATCCGCTGTAATCGCTAATGTATTTGCAGACAAAGGTATCGGTCAGTCCGTTTGGGTTAGGACAACGAGCTGCATTGGAATTGCAGTAATTATGCTAACTCTGCCAATTATCCACCTATTGCGAAATATGTTCAGTTATTGCGGAAGAAGGCAAAGGTCGACGGTGGGTCGACAGCGAACTCAAACAACAACGATGACTTTCGACAAATTCCGAAAAACGAGCAACTCTTCAACATCTACCAGTTTATCACTGAAAGATCCAGGTGCTTATGAGTTGGGAGTTAGTAGTTTACACATTTGACATAAACCACATCCTTTGAGCTATTATTTGGCCCAATCTCAAAGAAAAAGAAGAAACCGAGCACAAATAAATGATATAAGCAAACTGTAAGTACCTGATTGAAACGTTGATTTCTTATTATTATTTTCATTTTGACTTTGTATATAATTCTGATCCCTTGTAAATATTTGCAAATATTATTTTAAATAAGTTTGATAGTGTAACTTCTGGGAAGTACAAAATGTGTCTCAAGCCATTTTCCTGTCTTGCTGGAACCGTTATTCTCCTTGAACTGAAATCTCATGCTTTTGAAAAGAATAAAAACTACTGTTGTTATTGTTTAGTTGTACAATGTTTTCTAAAGAGCTGTAATTAGAAAATTGCATTAATCGTTTAATTGCATTAAACATTAATCAGTTAATAATGTTCTGGTCAGAATTCTGTTTATCTAAATAAATACCATGCTCACGTTTTAAACTCGCCTTTATTGTGCTTGCTTTACTTTTATTTTTCGACTCTTCCGTGAGTAATTTGCTTAAGGATTTAGTTATAGGGTTACAATTAATTCCTCTTAATCAAAGCAAAAGATTAAAAGTAGGGCATGGACGCTAATTTGTAAAACGCATTCCACGTAATGGCAACTTGCTTTGAAAAGGGTATACAAATCTGATTATCATTCTGCTGCGTTACATTTAATTTTTCAACAGCACTGACAAAACGCTTATCAGATGTATGCGAATGTGTAGTTTAAATTAATTTGTTGAACATAATATCTAAGCCGTCTAAATATTCTAAAATAGCATCCATAATTTCCCATACAATAAATATAACATTGCATCTTCCCACCTACTACGCCATACACAAGACTCATCCCCAAATAAACTTGTTTGCAATAGTTGACTAAGTTATCACTCAGGCTTTTCAATCCGTTGTCCATCCGACTCAGAAAATCAAAGGCTAATGCAATTTAATGCATATCTAAGCTGTGGAAAATATGCCTTACCAAATTGTAAGTGCCGTCTAATAAGATCTTGTAGCATTTAGCCCAGCCAAGCTCAAAAATATTTGTATATTCATTGAAATCGGAACGCATTTATAGTTCCAAATTCTTCCCCCCCCCCCCTCTAGACTAAGCCACTTTACAAAAATAGTTACAAGAAGATTTCCTCCTCATTTCAAACTAATTTTCATTACCATTAAAATTAACCCAAGCAACCAATGATTTGAGCCTCCATTCGTACCGATCCCATATAATCTAAAGCCTAACTAACTAACTCCGCTAACCAACACTCTAATTTGGAAATATCAATTATTATCAACCATGATTTAGGTTCTCAATTACATAATCTTCCGTGTAACTTTAATATTCACTCGCAGGGGACTAGACAGCTTCCTGTTTTGTTTAAATGTAAAGCTTTGAATAATTTGTTTAACACTACCTAAGGATTAACATTGGATTTCATTTAAAACCATAAGTAAATTGATCACTGGTAGCGTACTTGTAAGTTTTAAAACTGAAACTTAAATTAAGTATCACATTGAATTTCCTCGTCAAACAACACAATAAAGCAACAACAACGTCAAACCGGCGTTGAGATTACACAATATAAATTAGTTGCAGTAAATTGCAACACAACACAGTTTTGTTTGATTTGAGATTGTCCGTGAAGCACACAGTTCGCCATAAAACCATAAGTCATAAGGTACCAAGTTGTGGATTGATGAGTTTGACGATTTGATCTCTCTAAATTGTTAGAATCCGTCATCAATTATAATTTCGTCCAGTGGTTGCTCACCACTTCCGTTGTCGTGCCCGCCTTCCTTTCTTTGTTGAACACACTGGCGGACTGTTTTCAAGATCAAATGCACTCGTCGATCCATGGCTGCAAAATGAGGTTCGGCAAGGATTGGGTTCAGTGGATCACGACTAAGGATTCTTCGCATGGCGTGACTCAAGTGAATAGGTCCCTTTTGAAATCTGCAAATAAATCGAACAGTTTGATATTAAAAATTTTCATCAAATTTTTAGAGTTTAAATAGAATACATTCGATATGCTGCATAAATTAAAGGGATTTGGCTTCACATCTTTTCCATTACAATGTAAATGCAATGTAGCATGTCACTGCCACAGTGGCATCATCAATCTCAGTATGTGAATGAGATCAATTCAAAATTGATGTTACTCGTTAACGAAGGACACCGTAATTGCCTCAAGGTTGAGATCAAGACGACAGATTGGTTTATTAGGGGAAACAATGCCCCCAAGTTTCCCAACACAGAGATGGGTCGCGAAGTAGGAAAGCCAAATATTCCGCACGACTCACGAGTTAGAACGTGACAGTCAAATTCTCAGTTCATATGTGTATTACTAATATTTCATGCAGAAGGAATGGCTCTTCCGCTAAACTAACATTGTTTGAAGCACGACTTGCTCGAGTTAATAACTTTAATTAGGCAAATATAACAACCATAACATACTTGATAAGAGTCTCCAGTGTTGTTTTGCGGACTATACAACATTGATAGAGTGGAGCTAAAATAGATACTTCATCATGTCTTGGCCTCCCAAAAGCTCTTCCATGATCCAAATGTATAAGAAACGTATCATTTCCAAACATTTTGAAAGTTTCATAATGATGACGATCCATATTCCCCATAAGGAAGTCCAGGATTGCCATGTCTACAATGTCCAGGAGTCTTCTTCCACGGTCATATGGAGGTGTGGATCTAATGACATCACAGTATTCAGCATCAGCCTCCCATTGAGCCTTTCTCCGCTTGTGGTAGGAACGACGCCAAGGGTGACGCCAGACCTTGCGAGAAGCAGCCTCTGCAAGATTTGAAAAAATTAAATCCCAACTCAGGTAATGACAATACCTATGGCATAGAGTGTTTAACAATTAAGAACCGTTACTCCTTTACCTTTTGGCGGAAGAAATGCTGCAAAGGAACCCTCAAGCATATCCGGATATCCTGAATGGCAAATTGACATGAATATAGTGGTGTATTTACGGAAATTGTAGTTATGATTAAGCGGTGGCTTACCACAAATGGCATGAGATGTGTCACAATAGTAAGAACATTTTCCGTGAAAACAAATGTTACCCGCAGGGGACACAAAAAATGTGTGAAGGAGTTGCCCTTCGGCCAGAGGATAAATCTCAGAAGAAATATTGAGCAAACGTCCAACGACTGGTGGTGCCCTGCAGAATATTAAACATGAATAATTAAGGTCAATGCTTTCATTTAAAAGACGAAAGTAATTAATATAACTTCACAAATCACATATCTCATTACATGTTTGTACAGCTATAGGCGTATAAACGTACCGGTGAAAGCCTAGGACCCGATCCAATTGAAAGGCAGCAATTTCTGCGTTATGGCGCTCGAAGTCTGTGAAGTAAAAATGGTTCGGAAGAGTTTCCTGATCTCGAGAGAATCTGCAATTAAATTTAAAAAATGTTAGCCAATCAACTACACCACTAAATCTAGTTAAATTTGTATTTACCTCATTGGCTTAAACATGGCCTGCCCATTCGAGTCAAAGTCCATGATAAGTTTGAGCTGAGTTCCTCCCTCCTTTTGTTCTAAGTGCACAATGGGCTGGCATGGCAAGGCATAAATTAAATTAATCAATTTTTCAAATTCAGATTGACTTTAAGCAGACGATGAAAAACTTACCTCACTGGCCATTGCATGCAACAGTCCCTCCAAAATCCCATCTTCCTCAGTGTAAAGTGATTGTTTTCTGATTAAAAGCTGGAAGCGCTCGAAGTAAGTCAAGTTTGGTTTACTGCTGTTTGAGAAAAATATAATACAAAATGATTAAAATCTTCAAACTACAAATACAACTCAAGAAATTCCAGTCGTGACTCAACGTGAGAGGAATTTTCACCAAATGTTTTAAAGTTTAACAACAGACAGAAACTAGGCATGAAGTTTTTTCACAAAGAAGAATAGCTAAAAGTTTTCACCCTTACTCAACATAACAGCCACAACATTTTAAGGAATCCTTTCAACATTTTCCTGGGAAGCTACGTGATTTCCTATACTATATTTCTACAACAATCAAATTACCACAGTTGTAAAGAAGGAACCCAGCTTAACCCAAGAACCGGAACCGTGCAATATAAACTTTGAATTACAAATAGTGTTGTGTCAGCAGACTGTATCGAATCAAATGTCAATGTCTAACATAAATGTGAAGGACTTTTTATGTAATCGGAAGTTGAGCACAATACGGGAGCCAATGCCATCCGCAGGAAATCATTTACAGCTCCCTTGTGTAAAAATCGATTCAAATGCATCCACCTCTCGGTTAGTTGAAATTGTGTGGGATCAAAACAAATCAGATTTCCAAAAACATACCATCTGAATCAACTTAATCAAAAGTTGACCAATCAAAAAATTTTGTAAAAAAAAATCACGGTATAAAACTTTTGAAATCTCAAGAGAGTATTTTTCACATCATGACATGACGCTGAGAGCACCATTTACCTGCCCTTGCAAAACTTTGGAAATAGAAACGCTCCCTCGGCGTAAAGGTTTGGAAAGAGACCCGCCGGAAGGCTTCTAGCAACCAGAAAATCAGTCCAGTTGACGTCACCCATTTGAAGGAATAAAACAAACTTTTTCTAAAAATACGATCCATCATTTTAAGAGCATCTGCAAAACCCTGACCGGATTCTTTCCAAGTACTTCGACAAGTTTAGTTCCGTTCGTATCTTTGAGGGAAAAAAACTTTTTATGAACATCAGCCACCCTGATCTTCAACTTCAACCCATGTCAAAATCGACCTCTACACTTTTCCCTCATCGCCGTGTCCCATTAAATCAGATACGAATGACAAAAGTACAAGTGCCGAACAATTCAGAAAAACTTTTCCGATAAACAATGGGAGTGCCTGAGCCTGAGTACCAGATATTAATGTTTAAAAATCATTTCCTAACCATAAGTGCTCGCTCTAAGAATTTAGTAAGATGTCCATCAAAATAATTTGTGACTAATTGCCGATATAACAAGCGAATAGAGTATAAAACTCACTAATGTATATGCCAGCGCCATGAACTACTACAGGCATAACAATTATGAAAAAGAAAAGAATAATTATTCAACTTTCACAATAATTTCTAAGAAATGTGTTGTAGGTGGCCACGCTTGCATTTGACATTTGACAAGACAATGAAATCCATGCAGTCACACAACGGACTTACACAGCAACAGTAGGGACGATAAAACAAAAATGACGGCAGAGTAATTAGTTTGGTATGCAAAATATATGTAGGCATGAGGCAACCAGCATGAAATGGAATCTGACACGTTGATGAATAGTGGCAGGATTATGCATGCACAATATTTCATTGACCTCCTCACAGAACAAAACAAATTTGTTTGCTCAGATTGCTCAATTACTGCATGCTCCCAATGTCAATTTGCTGAGGGTAGTCGCGTCGCAGCCGTCCCCTTTTTCCCATGCTTATTAATTTTACTTGGGGGCAGGGTTACTATAGGGTATAGCCAAATGGCTGAACTTCGTCTGTTAATTACATAATCAGTCAACCCGTGAAACCGTTCAATTTACTCACGGAGCTAAATTACTTCGTCTAGTCAGAAAAGCAGAGCCACAACCAATTCCTCCCCTTCCATTCCAAGTACTCTGTGATTTATAGGATTAATTGAAAGGAGAGAAAACAATTAAAAGAACGGATCAGACAGAAATGGAAGTCGTAAAAGCTGAACGACGCATTTCATCCATGCTGGAATTGACTCGGCACTTTCTACATGTTTAGTCTAGACTCTGCAAAAGTGTCAATCTGTTGTTGTGATTTAAACCAAACTGACAGCATATAGCAATATATGCAAAATAATTCTTCTTTACTTCAAGTTAAAAATAAAGTTCTTATATGTATACACGCAAATATTTTGTTGGAAGTTATATGAATGCAAAATCCTATCGTGACAATGAAAGTATCCTTAACTGTGTCAACCTCGAATTCATGCAAAATTCCGCACTTCCTCCTCCGCTTTGCCCTTTGAATTTGGGTTAGAAGAGTTCCCCAACTCCTCCAAAGTCAATTTTTCAAGAACTTGGCAAATTGTTTAGAGGCCTAAAATTAAACTCATGGAAATCCATTTTATTTTGCGAATCAAGTTAAAAATAACTTTGTAGCCCCTCTCATTAATCCGTCCCGATTCCAATAACAAGTCAACTCACTCCAGTCATCCGTACGGAGACTTTAAACAGACACGACACACACACAACGCATTCGCTTCTCAGAAGACGTTCCGCATCCGCAGCAAACCTATAAAACTTGATACTCTTCAGTACTTCACGGTTTTTATGGCGTGCAAGTGGAATACGACCTTCAAATTTGCAAAGAATCACCCTTCCTCTTTCCATTTCAATTTTTACTTCAAACTCAAATCACCCCACGCTAAACGGGTAAAGGATTCGACCTAAACTTCCCTTTCCTATATTCGACAAAGTTCTGAAAAAAATGTCCTGAAAGAGAAAACATATGTCTGTCAGTCTGTCTATCCGAATATGTCTTGAAACATTTAGGTATACATTTATTGTGGACTCCGTAGTTCAGAATATGTATTTGTCAAGGTAAAATACCGTGTAACTTCTCACTCAGGAGGTGACAAGTGGGACAAAAGATGCCAATGTGACGAAAGGGGACTATTATCTTCGCTAATAAAAAGCAAAGAACCTTGAGTTCGAATCCTGCAGTTAAATTATGCTAGTAGCTTCTACCTTCCGTCAAATATTTAATGTGCATTTTGCATTTTCAAAATTGAGTAGATGTTCGACAGAGCACCCATATTATTTCCAAAATTTCTTACAAATTTTGTGATGACAAAAACATCAACATTTTTGTGTTATCAACTCCCGGAACATTCTTAGCCACACATCGGTCTAAACTCAACAGCAGAAGATAGCAAGTCCCTTAATTACAAAACAGAGACGAGGAACAAAAAATTGCTATGGATCACATCACAGCACTTATCCGACAACGAAATCCCATAAATTCCTTCAACACCAGTTCACCACCACGGGTCACCCAATTCCCTCATTTACTCTTGTCGGCAAGGATGGAGTAGTGTAGACGCAATACACACTAAAGTTTTGCAATATAAATTCCTTTCCGCCAGTCAACCAACTTCTCCAAGGCAAATACCTGACAAAATACCATTTATGCTACCCGTTTGGACAATAAATAACGATTTCCAAATGTCAGGCTATGCCTGAGCAAACCCGAGAAATAAATTGATTGGGATGTCTACAGTTGGGTCGCGCCTATCCTATCTATATGTGTTGGCACATCTGGTCCTGTTGATTCAACCACACTTCACATGTCCCAAAAACCCAACACGTCATCGTCAATCATTTCTAATAATGTTGAAAGGTAAAAACAAGGGAAATGAACAAATGACAATTTGTAGGAAAACAAGGGAAAATGCAATCAATTGAAACAACATTGTTTACACATTATGTTTTATCCTTCCAATCATGAATTTTCCTACCCCATCCTCACCGTTTTCTCATCTTTATTTCCGCAGAGATAAATACGTACGACTACGACTCGTAGTCGTAGTACACAAAGGAAACTTCCCTTTCCCTACTCTAAAATTTGCATCCAGATGATGACAATAGGAATGAGGTTTGGGAAGTGGAAAATATCTCCCAAAAGTCTCGACATTCCATGCCCGCGCTTATCATTTGTTTCGCTGCTATTGGAAGCAGTGACTCGTGTTGAATTTTTTCGTTGTTCCATTTTCGAATCCATTTTTAGATGAGTCTCTCAAGTGTGTAATCAAATATTGGCAGAGGAGGGCCCCGGAGAAGAGTGGGCAGGCAAACTTATATGCTTCCGGTCTTTCGCCCATTCCATCTCAACTCAGGTCGGTCGGTCGATCCCAATCCCAGGGAGTCAAGGAATACAAACAAAGTCACGAAAACCTTACTTCTTTCCAAACCCCAAAAAGGAGAGCCGTTCCTTCAATGTCTTTCTTGGGAAAAGAGATCAAAAGTGACGGAGAAAATTTCGAACTCCAACTCAATCAACTGAATACCTTTCACATTCCATCCGATCCGATACGAGACGAAGGAAAAGGAACCCTTAAGCTTTCTTCCTTGAACATCAAACTGGGAGGAATATTTTACTGGTGTATTCCCGATCCGTGTCACAAGAAATCCATTTTGAGGGATGAGTTTTCCGAACCTGTCTGGGTGGCTCTTGAAATTTGATTGACATAACTCATTTTCCTGACTTAGTTTCATAATGTAAATTTATAAATTTAAAAAAAATCAACTCTGATTCAACAAAACTAGGCAGTGGACCACTAAGCATTTTGAACATAAAAAATAGAGCACTATCACAACTATGAGTTCCAAGGACTAAATCGTAGGACGCGAGGGAATGTAAATAAATCCTTTTCATCTCCTAATCATTCCAAATTGAGCATTGCATGCGTTACTTAATTTCCTTCAAACACAATATTTCCCTGTAAAACTGTAGGGCCTACAATCCGAAAGCCTGGAAATTTCCTTGCTTACAAAGGGGAGCTTTAACAACTACGAAGTCAACACAGCAGAACAGGGGGAGCGGAGCGGAAGGTAAACAAGAAGCACACAATTCTTGGAATCCCAGTAAAAAACATTTCAAGTGTAGAACAATGGAAGTGGTTGAAGTGGAGCATGCTTTTATAAAAAAACATAATATAATTTGCTAATTTTATTTGGTGCAGTGTGGCATATGAATCCTTTCTCAACATTATGGAATCCAATTAGAAGAGATTGGTTGGTTAACTTCCATGCTTCCATGGATCCTCCAGTTTTAATAAAACTATTTTGTCCTTTGATGGTATAATGTGTCCCAGTCCCGCCTGCTTCCCCACTAATTAAAATTGACACATGCGGCCCAAGCTGTGTACCATACCATACATACAAAATTCCAAGAAGTCGATTGAAGCTCAGCTGTTGCCAAACCAAATGGGCAATTTCTTCCGATGCTAGTTTCCACCTTTCCAAGTGTTGGTAGTATAAAATTGTGAGTTTCCAAAATACATTAAAAAGTTGCCTAGTTGCCCCAATTGTAACTAAACTAAGAAATAAATGAAAATGCAAATATATTCATTTCCACATGGTAATATATACGACTTGACTCTTAAGGCACTACTAGATTGAAATTAAGATCAAAGAGAAAATCCCGGTATACGAAGCTAGTTCTGAAGAAGGGCTCCTCTCTGAGCTAAGGTATACAAATGGGCCCTGGTCTAAAAACTAATTATACAGAATTTCCAATTCCATTCCCTCCGCGTAACAACCATTTCACACCTTCATGAATATTGATTGCAGTCCGTCCTCCTCCAGCATATCCCAAGGAATCCCATTACTTTTTTTTAACTAGACGGACAATAGGGGAAGAAATGAAGAGTGATTGAGTCACTTCACGACAACAGACCGCCCAGCTCGTCCGCAAATAAAACAAATAGCATCGCACACACAGAACTCACCTTTTAGAGTTTTGAAAATCCCTCCTACACCCTAGACCTACAAGATCTTGAAGATAAGACCAAAGGACACGGAATGAGAAAGACATGGTTGTGACTCATTACTGCATCGTCATTCAGCTCCATGCTTCTGCTCTGGTCCATTTCCATTCGGAATTAAATTCTAGTCCACAACCAACCATCCGCCCTTTTTTCCTTTTGTCTTTGAGTCAAGTCATTTCATCCCGTTTTATTTATTTATTTATGAAATCATGGTGAGAGCAAGAATGGAGATGGTCGGAATTGCACTCAAGCGAAACAAAGACCTGGCGGGATGTTAATTAGCTTGACACACTCAAACACGGACTCTCCATTAGCTATGGTATTAATTACTCATGTGGATGTGTACTGAGCACATCTCTCGTAATGGAATGGATGGGAAGGGAGCGGAGGTGGCTGTTTCGATTACAAAGCTATACTTATCCAGGTTGAAGTAGGAAATTAAAAATCAATCCACGTGATTCCGATCCACGTCAAGTCAAAGAATGAAGGATTCCTTTTACTTTACTGGACAACTTACAAATGATTAAAACCGTCTGAAACTTACCCAGAGTCAATGTGAAGGAGTTCGGAGATTGTAGGATTGTCCCTTTCAACACCATCCAGGATCACAAAACCTTTTCCACTTGGATCCAACATGGCCTGGAGATCATCAAACGAGTCCACCGGCTCCACTTCATTGTATTCATTCCCGGTCAGCTCCGTCTTTCGCACTTCACCTTTCCTAATCCAGGCACAGAAAAAAAACACAAATTAATTCCTTATTTTTTGAAGGATTTAATTGGTAACTCCAATAAATGTGTACAAGTTAACATTAAAAAGCGCTATCAAGCCTGAAATTCAAATCAAAGAGTAATTATATCTATCCTTGCTCGCATAAATAATCCATCTTAATTTGGCACGTGGAAACCGAAGCGTCATATACAAATTGAATCCAAAGCCGTCTGTAATTAACCCGACCGTAACTCATTCCCAAAAACACGCCTTCTACGGAACCAAATAGAAGTAATTAACCTCTGCCCTGAAAATGTGTTGGTTTATGTATGTGTCAAAATCCATAATCCATATTTGTGTGGCTACACAAATCATTCGGATTTGAGCTCAGAAATATACAAAACCCATATCAACTTACTTGAGTACAATTTGGCTGAGGTTATTAGGTTGAATGTAGCGGACTTTGTCATGCTGAACTAAAAGCTTCTCATCATCCCGATCCCGCTCTTTTCGGACCACTAGACGTGCTCCATTCGTGAGTCTACTGTTTGCATAAGCATTTTCGGCTGTGTCCCCTCCATGGGGTGGTGGACTTGGCCCAACTTCCCCACCTCCAAGTGCACCCCCTTGGAGTTGAGCTGAACCCACAATCCCTCCTACCCCTGAACCGGGTGGAAGAATAATGATTCCATCTCCTACCCCTGGTGATGTATCAGAGAGTTCTGAGGCTTCTGCGGCTGAGACTGGTCGAAGTTGCCCACTGTTGAGACGTAGATGGACGTCAACAATGAGAAGGAGGGTGAGGCCGATGAGCGCCCCTGACAGGGCCAGCCTGGAAATCAATAAAACAAATAAATTAGCATTCTTATGTAATTTCAACATTACGCATTAATTATATTCTCTATTGTGTGATGTTAAAACTCACCCCAAGCGCTCTTTTAGCTTCATATATCACAGCGCCCTCTCCGCATCCTGAAAAAAAAATCAAACCAGAGTTAGTTAATATGTAAGTACTATTGTCTACTTTAGAATTAATTTAAAGAACATATTTTTAACTAAAATGTTAGATAGCCATGTGTGTTCGAAACCTGGCTTAGATGCTGACGTAATCACGTTTCGGAAATAGTATTTTTCAACACCAGAAAATGGTGACGTTCATTTACCGGTACACAATTATAAGATAAACTTCGTGACCTTTCGAATAGTCCACATCTCGTGGGGGTTTAATCTAAACCAAAGTTTTGAGAAATCCGCAATATCCATTTGGGGATTTATCACCAGTTCGGTTCGAATCTATTTCCAAACATCGACTTTCCCTCTCACCCACCCTCAAGTTCCAAATCCTACTTTCACCGTATGTTATTTTAAGTGAATAGGCACGCAAGCTTCTAAATTGCGTACACCACCGTTTACATGCCTTGCAATTATTGCCGAGAGAATATAAAATTACGAGTACTAATGAATCCAAAGAGCCCGTACCCATACCTAATCCCATTGGGCACTTTATGAGCCTCTTACGGCTCAACGCTATTAAACAGGGCAACCTTTATGTACGAACATTCCCAAATCTGCACTTGCCCACAAACCACTTGTTTATTGAAATATTTATGAGTTTAATAGCTAGGGTTTTTGCCTTGATGCAAAATGCAAATCCTTAAGTCCTGGAAACCACTCAACGGGATTTCCATTGCATGAGTTCCCCTCGTTACCTTCAAATTCCCAAAAACTCATTTAAAGTCCTTCATCCCCCTCCATCTTATCCAATTCTACTAAAAGCTTCTAAAATTGAAACTAACAAGACGGTGGGGAGGACATAAGATCTTGAGAACGAAATGGGCTGTGCTTTACTTAACGTTGGGCTTAACCACCCAGTCATGCCCAAAGTTGAGTTCCCTTTGTTCTTTCAAGCCAAAATTTACACACCCTTCGGCAAATCATCACAAATGGAAGTAAAACTGCAAAAGCAAATACTTTGAAGACACGCGTCCTTTGTTAATGGCCCCAAGGAAATCGTCAGCATCCGTTGAACTCCTTCGGGGAAGAATACTCTTGGAAAACAAACGGCATTTGCCTTGCTAGTTATGTATGCAACTGGCACGACAAATGAAGAAAAGTCGTATGTAGGACTTCCAAAAACCCAACCTTCTAAAGCTAATTATTTAACTTTAAAAACGAGTTTGAGTCAATCAGGTTAAGACAAGAAACGTCTTCCAAATGTGTTCCGAGGCCAAGGTTTTATGAACACATTGTCATATACATTTTAAACCACGTTATAGGTTTATTACCCATAACACAACAAGTTGCACAATATTGCAACCTAATTTCTCAAACTTAAATGCTAAAATTTACTAAAGCTTAAACTACAGTTTAACTACATTCATCTTGCTAGTGCTGATTGGATTTAATCCTCCCATATAAAATAATGCATTGCTGTGCTTCCGGTTAAAAGGTTATCCACCTGGTCATGTACTGTGTACATTTACGTACGGCTTGGGAAACGGAAGTCTCCGTATACATTACACTTCCAAAGATGCTTAAAAAGGAAACAGCATCTTCAGTTAGAAACTTTTATTTGTCCTACCCACACTTCAATTACATAAAAAGGGATTCACCTCTCCACTACCAAATCCACCGCTCCGGTCAGCCACAATCAAGGTTTTAAAAAACTGCACAAGTTCTCCACGTCCTGTACCGTTTATATTCATTTTGACACCTTTGGCAATTCTCCCACTTACACACAGTCCCGTCCAACCTGACAGTCAAGGGAATACGGGAACAAACTAACAACATTTCCACTGCCACCCTTGTCTTTCCTCCCAATCCATTCTAGTCTCCGTAAAATGAAAGGGACATTTTGCAAGCTATTACTCCCTCCACAAATGTCAGCTTATCTTCATGTAAAAACCATTTCACTTACTTTACTGTACTCGGGAAGCCATCCTATCCAACAACAAGGGAGAAAAAGGGGGAAAGAAAAATACTCCACGAAGACATTTCAGTTTAAACGAAACTAAAGATTCTTTTTTATAGATAAACCCATGGGATATCATTTCCAGAGGGGATCACCACGGAACAAATTGCATATTATCCGCTCCACTATTTCCACTCGTGCGAATGAATTTCTAGAGACAACTCACAAATTAAATTCAATAAATTGGGAAAGGATCGACAGGGGTATTTTGTTCCCTTTTGCTTCAGCCTTTGGCTGAACATACCCAAGTACTTTCGCCCACGGATTACCCATCAAATATTTCACAGCTAGTAGTTTTATGACAATGTTTTCATAGTAGTTGACGGATCTCATGGAAATAGTGCCACCGAACATTACATTTTTGTATTTTTATATTTTTACCACACCAATGCGACCCATTCAAATACCCTTCAGCATTTCCATATATATGACAGGTTAGTGCAAAAAAAGGCTTGTAGGGCTCTCCAAACCTGAAGCTCCTTTCCTCTTACTTTCTCCATATTTCCGCTAATGCCTAATGCCTAATACTCAAAAACACTTTCCCTCCCGCTCATCCGATCCCAGGATCCAACAAATTCAATTCCAGCCCCATCCACTTCAAAAGCGACCGACCGATGCAAAATACGAGTTGACATGAAAGGAGAGCACAGCCATGCCATGCCACCCATGCAAATACACACATTTCTGAGGTACGAGTATATACGGAACAACCATATACCCCTACCTTCTATGCACTACGCTACGTGAAAACTATTTTCTCCTTTTACTCTCACTTTCCCCTGAAGCCGCCATATGGGCGGGAATGATTGCATTATTTAATTTACTCGGTCCTTCGTCCAGGACGCCATTTGAACTAATATTTCAAACACGCACTCACACATCACCACAACTTATTTAGCATATCATCATCCAAAGCTTCAAATACAACTTCCTGATGTACACAGTACATTAAATTCCATTTTTATTTCACCACTTGTTAATTTAGTGCATTGAAATAAGTTTTACTCAAAATAACCATGCATTATTTATCCAACTTTTTTATATACACAAGTACGTCAAAACCAATATTCATTCCATAATTTGCTAATCCATTCCTAAAATTACTTTGGATTGTAAATGTGAGGTACATGGAAACGAACCACCAATAAATCTACAACTAAAAGGATACTGCGATACACCAAGTGTTCACTCCAATGCCAAGCAAATTAACTACTCATCTCAAATTGAATTCCCATTTTCCCCGTCCTCAATTATTTCGTTCAAATAAAAAGAACTCAACGTCAATACAGCTACACACACTACACTTCCCCTTTACATCCAAATTGAGTGTCATTTCATCTCAATCTCAAAGTAAATCAAGTCGGATGAGGCAGAGAAGAAGAAGAAGAAGGAAGGGTGGAAATAGACAGATGGAGAAATGAGAAGGAAAAGAAAGGTGTAGTTCCTTCGTCCATCCAGTTGAAAAAGAAAAAGTCCCAAGAGGAAAACTCTCCCGCCCTTAATGCACCCCTTGCATGCTGAACCCATACACACTACTACACACGAACACGTTCATCCATTCCATTTCTATGCATTACATTGACTTCCCCATCACACATCCCTAACATTATCCCCACCTTACTCCCAATTGCCTGATAAAACCGTATTAAATTCAAAGGGGGAGAAAGGAAATTGTGGAGGAAACATATTTTATGCAGGCTTTCAAATCAACCACAATGACTTCGTAGGCCATTTACACGCGCTACCCGCTTCCCTTAATCTGACTCATTCCCTTGCCCTAATTACTTTGGCTTGGGTGGGTGGATTTAACCTAGAAAGTTTTTTAATTACCCAGTCAGGGCTTATATGCTGGGTTGGGTGTTTAGAATTTATGTATATGTGTGTGTGTGTACTTGTAAGTGATACAATTTGAACTTGCTATGGCTTAATTTCCTTTGCCAATGTTACAAAAACTCGGCTATTAAGGGATAGTAGGCCACATTTTCTGTCTATAGTTAAGTTTTAACTATGCAGAATGCGTACGTGCTTGTCTAATAGAGTTCCAATATCTAACAGTATTTCCATTACGTATACATCAGGAATGTAACCTTTAAAGAAAAACAATTTTCAAATGCATCGCGATGCATACATAGTTTTACCTTGAACAATGCACTACACCTCTGCATTTGATATTTGCAATGATGTGGTTTCGTTTAACGTGTTGCCCTTTCCAATGCACTTTGTTAGTGCATTTAGCATTCCTATCTCTCGTGATGAGCAGAGTGCAAGATTTGACCTCTGGGACACAACCACCCACCCACCCTCAAAACAAAAGTGCAGAAACCAAACACCCTCATATCCCTCCCCGTCAAGGTCGTGGGAGAACAATGACCATAAAACAAAGTTGAATTGTTCGACAAAAGCTCCGTTAATAAATTAATGGACAAATATCAAAATGAACCGGTGGCTGTGGCAAACTGTGTAGCTTTCCACGTCCCCCCGTACAATACAGTACATAACATAAGGTTAAAGTCTTAAGAATTACAAACACAAAAAAAACTCGTTGGACTGGTATCCGGTTTTCGTCGATGCCGAACTTCAGCCACCATAAATCTTACGTAAAACTTGCACGCACGTAGTGAACGAGAGCAACATTCCAGTTCATTCGGTTTTACATTACGAATACGAATGACGATGGCTTCCTTTTTCTTCTACTTTAATTAAGAGGTAGCAAGTTACAGTTAAGGGTAAGAGAGCTCCTTTTGTATTTTGTACAAATAAATTGTTTTGTATTATGGGGGCTCTTACTCGCATCGCTTCTCAACATTAATGTCACTCATGTCAACGATTACAATCCAAAAATTGAAGAGGACGGAACGAAAATAAAAAAACAAGTTTTCCTCCCTTCAAATGTCCATGAACTCGTATCCTACGCAGCTGTGTGTAAAAAAAGTGAATTCATGCAATGTCCAATGTCCAGTTACCAGTTGTCTGATGACAGCATGCAGATAAATAAAGTGTGCGATGATTCGCCTGAATTGCATTTATTTATTATTAGTATTATTATTTAGAAAGGAAAATTAACATGGGGAAGATGGCAATGGAATTGTCTTTGTCACCGTGACCCGGGTCCGGCCTCAGTGGAACAAGGGTGTCGCCATCAAATGCGCTAATGCATTTTACGTACTGAGAGTTCAATAGCAAACTTATTGACAGACAACGTAATTCCACGTCAAAAAAATGATGAAGAAAATGTCCTTAAATCCAGTTTCCTTCCAAAAGACATGGATTCAAAATTTCCAATTTGCACTCCAGACTCAATGAAGCGTCATCCCAACAAAATTCTTCATCAACATGCATTTATTCCTAACCCATCCGTCCTGGTCCTGCTTCTTCCAGTAGGAGATGAAGGAGAGAAAAAAACTCTTTCAGTAGTTTAATTAGACTTTCCAGGCAAATCACAGTCCCATCGGCCGTCGCCTTTCGCTTTTCATCATCTCTCCCACGGCATATGCATATATAACGGAATGGAATCCTCTATGTTTCCACCAACTATGCATGGATTCAAAAAGAGATGAGCTGAACTGAATCATAAATAAAATCTGTCAACTATCCGTTTGAAAGGGCCCAGCCAACATCATTGCAGCGCACAGCAAAAGGGAACGAACGAATTTATTTATCGAAGAAAAAAGGATGGTAAAATCTGAATAGATCTCCAACTTGTACAATGAGAAGGGATCCAAAATCTACATGTCATCTTTTGTGCTGAGTCAGTTGTGCCAAGATAGGCAAGGCAAAGACAGCTCCCACTCATACTATATGTACATTAATGATATTTCAGATCCTCCAGTCTGAAAATTAACTCATCCCGCTCAATCCAAGATTGACTCAAAGGATTTGAATGGATTATACACAGCATGTCGTTTTAATGTAGTCGTAGTCGTAGTCGAGACTTCCATGAGACAGACGACGGCTGTGGAATACATAATACATACATAATGTGTGGTGAATCGACGAAGGAAAGGGATCCGACTCCTGGAAATTTAATTAGGCGCGGGCGATTTAATCCAACATTCATTCTTGATTTGTAAATATGTACTTACTCTGTAATTCAGGCAAACCGCATGAAGCCTATGGTATGAATGTTATGTTATACAACATGTACAATACAAGAATCAACACTGATTATACGTACGTAAGTATACACACACAAGAAAAACAAAATCAACTTTGATACAAAAATTCCAAAATTACAAGGACCATGGTCCCGGGACCTGTGCTCTCTGTACTGTAAACTGTAAAATAAGGAATAATTTTACAATTACAGGCTATCATTTGAATGCCAAAAACTCAATTAATAGTCAAAAAGCGAATAATCGTAATTTTCAATCAACAATTTGTAATTTTTGAAAGCATAGATTCCAGTCCAATAAAATCCGGATTCAATTTGAATGGATGAATGAAAACGGCCAATTCCTAGACGTCAAAATCAACATGTTTGCCAGACTTTAGTTCAAAAGAACAGAACAACCGGCACAGCCACGTGTAAAATATTCATACCACACCCTTCCTAATCGTTTCCCCCCCCCCCCCCCTTGAAATGGAAAATTTTAATACAAAATTCCCTGAATTTGCATATTATTTTGCAATTCCTTCCCTTCTCCTAACGTGATTATAATAATTGCTCAATCCTATCACACACATTTGACATTTGAGTCAGACGGAGCAATAAATTTGACTCGTCTTGTCGTAGTCGCAAAATTAAATCACCTCCACCTAACCCAATGCAAATCCAATTCAAAATCCATCCGTCGTTCGAATGAATGGATAAGCTTAAACTGGATCAGTCAGCAGTAACAAAAAATGTCAATCGTAACTAAATCTATTTCATTGGGCCAAGGAACGCACGTTCATGCTCGCTCATACGCTTTTAAACTGCTTGAAATGCAGAAATCAAATAAAAATTCCATTGATAGGGTGGGTGGATGAGATAAATTGCTGATTCTTACTTCTTCGACTCATCCATCCCAATACAGCTCAACTGTCAGCTAGTGGTGTGCTTCGTACAGAAAACCCCCTTTTAAAGTTTTTTTTTCCCGTTTGCTTATTTCTTTCCAAAGGTCATTCACACGTCAGCAGAAAAGGATGAATGCTTTTCCATTCCTTCCTTTTCCTCCCGTATCCACTTTACCCTCTGTATTTCACACCATATCACACTTTGCTAAAGGAATGGATTGTGATGCATTCTGGTTTTGCGGAGTGGGATTCAAGCAAATTACTCCGTGTCCTCATATTTGAACCTCATCCTCCAAGATGACTTACTTCATTATCTTCATTGCAGACATTGCGGTCACATCGTGTAAATTTGAGTCCTTGGCTCTTATCGTATTAAATGAGAAACTTATACCCGCGGAGCGGACCACCTCCTAATATTAAATCCACGGGCTCAAATTTTTGTATTATCCCACCGCACCGCGTGGGCACTGTTGTATATTTAATTATTCAGGTTTTGATTAAACGAAAACTTTTTTAAAAATCTTCAAAATGCATAAAAATCCAGCCTGCTACGACTACCACATGAATACATTTTCCATATAAGGTTTTCTTAAGTACAAAACCGGGTGAGTTGGAACCCAACCCTAATTCTTGTACCTTTGAAAGTTGTTCAAGACAAATCTGTGATGAAGGAAACTTGGCATTATGTACCTTTTTTGCATATCAGGAGAGAAAATCACAATTTATTTGAAACTCCACTCATTCCAATCCTCAGTTCCTTTCGTTGAAGACTTTCAAAATAAAAATTTAGTGCTGAAATCCCATTCAACATTGTCTACGAAGTTTACGTGTTCGTGTAAGTGCACCAAATTAATGCTCCGGTGGAACCCAAGGAGAAGTTTTTTCTCTCTCTTATAACCTGACGGTTTTTTTTAAGATTCACGGACTGACAATCACTCATATCCTTCCACGTACTCATCTGTATGCTTATGTATGTACGAATACTACGTAACGTACAGCACATATTTTGTGGCGGGTTTGGCACGAGATGACCCGTGATGCATTGCGTGCGTGCCGTGTGTAATGAAGTTCAGCCCAGCGGGGACGGAAGTCCTAAAAAAACACCGCAAAATGGCCATCCATTTTCTTTATTTGCGGCGGAAGGATTCCTTGTTACGACAGGAAGAACTCATAAATTAATTATTCAGTTTTTTCTCTTCCAACCTCAAAATTTTAGTTAATGAATTAATTAAAAAAACTTGTTTAAATTAACTTTTTCGTCCCGAGTACTTTGAAAACTTCACCACTTCACATTGAGATTTCAATCTAAAACAAACAGGATGCCGGTTATCTACGACTTGCAGGGAAAGAGGGATTAAAGTGAATAGGAATTATGTATGAGGAGAGGAGGAATTAGGTGACCAGAGTTGGCGAAAGTGATTGCAATGTAATTACATAATAGTGAAAAGTAACAAAGTAAGGAAAAGCATAGGAACCAAGTGATGAAGGGATTAAACTAGGCTTTGTGGATGTGCTAAGTTAATACAGGAGAGTTTGACTTGCTAAATGTATGCTAACCAGACTGAAAGTGAAGGCATATAAAGTAAAAGATTTCTTATCAAGAAGGACAAGGCGTGCTAATAGGATCAGTCCTCAAAAGGTACTTTCACTGTTATAGAAATTGACATATCACGTTGTTAATTAATACAATTTTGAGAGTATAACTTTTTTCTCACAATTTCACAAATCCATTTGTTTCAAATTCTCACTATGATTTCAAATTATATGGTGCCAGGAATTCTGAAAATTAAAATGGTGTACTCTTGTAACTTTACTGTATGCAATACAATGCTTCAATGCCACAAAATTAATGCAAATAATATGCAAAACATGCACACGTACTTCATCCCATTAGACTAGAAAAAGTCTGAGTAGATAGTTGAGGTGTTCTTGGGCTCCATTTAGAAGATACAACGCGTACGTACCACAATTATGAATCCCCACAACACCAAACTCTTGTGAAGTTTAAAACTTTGGCATAAATTGCGTGATGAATTGGCAAACGAAACATTTAGTAGCGTGCAAACTGCCTGCCATTTATTCACAAGGTCCTTTTCCATGCCGTTGTCACTATTTCCTAACAATAAATTATCCTATTTGTATGTGGGAAGATGTTTTTGCCTCCCCATACACTTCACATACTGTTATTCCCTTCCTCCTTCAAGTTTTTAGTACTTTGTAAAATCCTCTACAGTTTCCCTCTCCAAATCCCTTAGCCCCATTTCACACTTTCTGAGCAAACATAACCCGTTCGGTATATTTAAACTGCATTTACAAGTATATAACCTGGAGCCGTAGAAGTCCACTTCAAAAACAAGACGGGGGTGACCATGACAGGATAACAAGTGACCATAGCTTGTCTTTATGTCTCTCTTGTGCCACACACCACGACGGGAGGCACATCAACTTGGAAAATTTGCAACGTCCTGCATACGCATGCACGCAGTACGTACGTACAATAGCAATTTACCATGGACAAATATTGGCTCCTCACTTAATGTCAAGCTCAACGAGAAAATCCCATTAGGAATAACACAACTACGAGTTTGCAAAAAGAGAGCAGCTCAAACGAGGAGTGAGTGCTAATATTTGCAAAAAAAATAGAATTTGATTAATAATTATATATAAATTACATACATAAGTTTGGACTCAATTGCTGAGCAAGCAAGCCCCTTGCCTTACAATTACATTAACATTTCGAGACTTTATTTTATGTGGCGTGCTAGAATAAGGAAGACATGCAAGTGGTCCTTTGTCAATCAATCCCCTATTCCAGGTACTTCACACCGACAATTGAATTCGACG